>JXOV01005411.1:0-10083 GCA_001014945.1 Clogmia albipunctata
AAAATTCTAATAATTTACAATATATTTATTATTATATTATATATAGTATTAGGATATTTGGATCGGAAATCCTCCAAATTGCGACACCAATTTCTGTCATTTCAAATAGTTAGAATATTTTCAGGGAGGAAGCTACCGTAACATACTTTGGTTTCAAAAACAGTGAATATGTCAACCAAAAATAGAAATTTAGTCAAATAAAAGTTAAATATTTCTTTCATTTCAGTAATTTTTTTTAAACAATACCTTGATTTCCACTAAACTATGGTACACGTATTATAAGCCTTACTTTCGCCGTCAATAATTAATTCAAAATTAAATCAAATTATGAATTTTGACTCATTTTAAATGTTTGTAAATAAATATTTCTACCGATGTAAACTTGTAGAATTTCATAGACATATTGTTAAGTTAAAACGTTAAAACATTAAAAAAAATCCCTGAAAATATTCCAGTAGCCATAAAATTCGAAAGTTGATGAGGTTTGCTAAAAGTTAAGCTGTGAAACATCGACATCTCTGCTAATAATCGCGATGTTATCCNATCTACCAATGCAATCTTATAGAATTTTATAGACATATTGTTCAGTTAAAACGTTAAAACATTAAAAGAAATTCCCTGACAATATTCCAGTAGCCATAAATTTCGAAGGTTGATGAGGTTTGCTAGAAGTTAAGCTGTGAAACATCGACATCTCTGCTAATAATCGCGATGCTATCCTTTAATCCCACAGCATCAATGTTGGAAATTCCAAATTTATTGACCTGTGGATGAGTGAATCTCCTTATCTTGAACCAGTACGAGCGTCACGTGACTGATACAATAAATTGATTTCAACGAGAACTCGAGTCATACTCAATGTTTAAATGACGTAAAATTGGGAGAAAAATTAATTTGAAGCAAGTCCTCTTTAGACCAAATTCAAGAAACAACTGATACAACAATTTCTCTCTTCGATACTTGGTCTCATTTTCGGAGACCAGCTCCGAGATGTGTGCAGAGAATTGCGCTAAGCTTTTCTCCTTGTTTTGGTACTAAAGACAGAAAAGGAGAGAAATAGGGTAGTTCAAAACTGAATTCAGGGGAAATAAAATTAGGGTTAATATAAATTACTATTTGATAATCAGGAGAAATACGATGAGATACAAAAATTAGGATTTCCATTCATTATGGATAACTTTTTCTTAGCGGTTCGAATAATCAGATTATATTTTTATTTTATGATTTTCATGGCAATCCATTAGATGATATATTTTTAAAATTAATATTTGTGCAACAATGTGTACGTCTTAAAATTTTTGCACAGCTATTTTAGAGACTATTAGACATTTTGAAAATGATTATTTAATTAATTTGTGTTGCTCTGTTCCATACACACTATTTGCCTGTTGCTCAATGCGTAATGAGGGAAAAGGATAGAAAATTCCAAAATTAAAAATTAATTCAAATAAACCAAATAAGCCAGTGAAACGGGTTTGCAAGTTTTTTAAACTGTAATTTCATTGGAGCAATCAATAAATTTATCGAAACTTTTTATTTCTTTGGCACAAACTCTACATAGTTGGAAGTGAGAAACTTTCCTATCGAATTTGTCGATAGCCTTGAGTAGGTTAATGTGTTGATGCGGCGAATCAATCATAAAGCAACAAACTAAGGTGTGGCGAATGTTAGAATGGAAATGTAGTTCTGATTTAATCTCTAATGGATTCGAACAAAAATTTAATAGGGTTTATTTTTCTTTTTTTCTACTTCTTTCTTGACATTACAGCCCCGCTTAAATCGCTTTCGTGGCTTTCTTGGTTTTCTCTTCCAGTCTCTGTTCGAAGGGTTTATTTTTAAGAAACGAATTAGTTTTCGACATTTATCATAAATAAAAGTAGGCTACAACAAATTGTTAGATTATTTATATGTATAATAATGCTATTTATACTATAATATAATTGATTTTGGCATTTAAACTACTAAATGACATTTCGAAATTAAATTAGATTTGTTGTAGTAACTATCTAATCTAATTTTGTTTTATTAATAGTTATTTAAACAACGTGCTGGAAAAATGAACCATAATTAAACTCGAGTAGAATTTTTTTTCCACGAAATATGAAGTTAAGAATAAGAAGACAACCCAGTACTAAATTAGGTTCTAAACACATACAGTTGTCAAGCGAATATAACTTTTGGTCTCAATTTTTCAAAATATCACGACAACCTTGCACCATGCCCGTGATAGTACTCATCATTCAAACCAAATTTAAAAGCCATAATAATAAACCATAATTTAAGAAGAACTTTTTGTCATTTAATGTGAAAAAATTCAAATTGATTAATAAATCATGGCCTCCTTTATTATAGAGACATGAAAAACGTCAAAATGTATTTTCCTTCTAGGTTACTAACATAAAAAATTAAAATTTTTTGTAGTTGAATTGATGAATTGATGAATTGTGGTTTCCCGAAATTGCAAACAAGATTAAAGTTTGTTTTCATTAGATCTTAATTAAAAACTAGTTTTCATAAATTGGTTTATATATCTTATACCCAGTTAGAAAATCATGAAAATTCACTTTCACAAGCAAAAAATCGTCATTTGATACACGTTCATTTTGATACATCTGATTTTCTTTCATTTTTCTTTTATTTCCACAATCTCCATAAAATGATGCGGAAAGTACTCAATTTGCAAACAGACAAATAATGGCAATGAATAGGAATATCTAGGATTTCCCTCTTATTTAATATTAGACAAAGAGATTTATTATCCAATTATGGTGAAAAATGCTAGCCATTCCGAAAGGGGATGAGGTACTCAAAGGATCGATAATCGTAAATTGTAATCCAAATGGAAGTTGTATTCTCCTATTGGTTGTTATTTTTTAATAAAAAAGAGTTGATTTTTATAACTTTAAAAATACAGTTATAAAAATGCAAAAGAATTTATAAAAGGTGTGTGCCAAATGTTCGGTTTTGTTAATGAATTTGTCCACTTTTTTTCTGAAAGATTGTCATTTTAATAAACTATATTAGGTTATTAATATGTAATTAATGTGAAACCTGTACCTGTAGTCGTTCCATATGTTATTGATCATTATTATTGTACCATTGTAATTATCATTTTAGTTCGTTTTAAAAAAACAGATTCTGTTAAACTGTGACTGAGAGTGATTCTTTTTCTATTAACAAAGCAATGAAATAAAGCCTTTTCGACACCGATAATAGGACCTCATTATTACTTCATTTATCAGGTAAGAACACAGCAATATATTTATTTGCTTTATTTGGAAGTGTAAAGGAAAACTGAGAATGGCATGCAAAAATCCACTAAACAATTACCCATGTAAACTACCTACAAAGATGTACAATAACTAATAACCCTTAACCAACCTTCTCATCATTTTGTTCCCATTGAATTTGTGCTTAAAAAATATTGCTTTACATGCAGTGTTGTTTGTAGATTTAATTACGTATATTAAAGTATTTCATCAAAAACGGGAATTTGTAATAGTTTGATTGATTTTTAATTATATATTGTCATTAATTTAGCGTTATAAAATAAATAATAATAATTTTCCCACTACATTCCTGGACGAAACTTGGGGTAGTCTCAACCTCAATCATCGGGTGTTAGACTTCTCATGACTCTTTTATTTTCAGTGCATTAGTAGTTAATTAATAGCACCTAAGACCGGTTGTAAACGGATCCAGTCAATCCGCCCATTTCATTTATTTGTTTGCACCATCACAAATTTATAATTCGCTATGAATATTATTTCGCAATGTTAATGATATACACAAATGGAAATTTATTTCGCGCTAGAAAGATATCCGCCCGGGATTTGATCCCACGACCTCGAGAAGGCTGTCCAGGATACTAACCACTAGGACACAGAGGCAGCGTTATAAACTTATGGACATAATAATTCAGAATTAATACTTAAAAATCTATATAAAGATATAATATTTTTTGTATATTATTTACTTTCAAAATATTTTAAGTAAACAATATTAAACAAATTACACTATACATTGATTATTTTTTTACTTCAGAATAGGGGGTACGTATATAATAAGTTTGTGGCAGTCGTCGCCGAGTACTATTTTTTAAAATTAAATATTAATCCTTTAATTGAATACCCAAAACAAAACAGTTCACTTTAAGGACCACAAGACAACTGTTAGTTTATTTGTTTAAAAGCATACTACTTACAACTGTACTATACATTTAGAAACAGTGTGAATAACAACCCTGATACTTTTGACTGAAAGATCAACTTACATTTAATAAAAGAAAATAATTCATTTTTTAATTTGATGTGAATAAATTTACATGAATCTCCTTGAAAAGTTAAAAGTTATTAAATAATAAAATTTAAATGATTCAACCGAATCAGCAAAACTAATTCTTCAAATTAAATTTTCTTTGCAAAAGTGAAGTGAATTTCAATTTCAAGAAGTATTACAAACAAAAAACATTATGCCCATGACTCTGAGAGAAATGAACATTTTATGGAAAACGAACGGAAGGGTGTTGATAAGGTTGGTGTCAGGGGAATAAGAGCTTGAAGAGGACCGAAACCGTTGACCATTCAGCCAAATGGAAAATTCGCTTCTGGCAGAGAATTTCAATTCAATTTCAGAAATTGAATAAATCAAACCAACTCGGTTTCTTATTCAATCAGTATTGACTTTTTAAATTTTTTTATGGAAAGGGACTTTAATATTTGACGTTTTTTTAGACCGTTATTAAAAAATGAGTGATTATTTTTTGTCAATGCATTATTCATCATTGTTTGTCTTAAATATTTATTTTTATACGTATGTTTTTTAACAAATTAGAAAATTTCTTTAATAATGTAGATAAAATTTTTAACAAATTCAATGTAACTATTATATAATGTTTTATTTAAATCCTATGTTCGGCGTCTTTGGTTAGCACTATTTAATTATTAAAAAAATATTAATAAAATTAAAATATTCTTTACTGTATTACTTAATTAATTACTGTATTACATACTTGTATATTCTTAAATAATGTGATGAAATAAAATAATAACAAATGTATCCCAATCTATTTCGTAAACAGTCAGAAACACTTCATTCCCTATGGACACTTCGGTAAATACTACATAAAACCCCCAATCCGAATTTTGTGGTGAATTTTTCAGACGCATGCGTAAAATTGAAAGGGGAATATTTCGAAAATAAATTAATTTAATTAAGGAGTACATTTCAATTTAAGGTTTTGTTTAAAATTTACTTTTATTTGTTACATAAGTTATTATTATATAATATGCAAAGATCTATTGTGGTTTCAAAATAAAATTAGACAATTGATATCTTATAATTATTGTATATTAAAGTATTATTATTAATGTGCAGAATTTTGTCAGTAATCACAGTTTTATACTTTAATAGCAAGCAAGCAATAAATGAAATTTTAAAAGTTATTTTATTTTAAATTATTCATTGTGTACGATACAAAAAATTAAAAAGGTTATTTATACTCATTTATTATTATAAATATAAACATTATCCTAACTTTTATTAAATAAAATTAGTTGTTAAAATATTTACCGCTATATTGAAAATATTAAAAAATATAATAAAATAATAATATTATATTATAATATAACTAAAGTTTTTATAAGCTCTATAATTAATTCCACATTAATTACAGTAATTGTTCGGAGTCACGTACTTGGTGGTCTAATCTCTTCAACCAGTACATTTGATTCGTAATGCTATTTTGTAAGAGCCAAGGAATTTTTATTAGTCACGACCAAACAATTTGCAGTGGAATAGTGAAAGAAATTAGATTATGTAGAGAATCTGTGAGAAATTCCTTTGGAAATACTCTTTCCAAAAATACCTTGCACTATAAACTTGGTGTCAAAATTTCTGTCTCTTTCAGCCTGGAATTTGATTTTTTCTTGTTTGAGAATTATTGCTTAACATAGGAATTTTTTAATATACACACGACGAACAAAGCCAACGAACCACTCCGCATAATCAGGTTTCAATCAATGAAATGTATTGAAAATTCGCTTTTGTAATATTTTTAATTAAAAAATGCAATGTGATATGAATCTAAATAATACAATAAAATTATTTATGCAATTTTATTGCTTAAAATTTAATGATATGAAACTAAAGTTTGTTCTGTCCGTGAAATCTAAGAAATTTATATGGACGTTAGTTTCGTTGGTTTCAACTGTTTTTATGGATGATTTCATAACAAAACGGAATATATAAATCTAAATATAACGATGCATGCAACGGGTTTCTATAATAGAACATCACGGATTGTTTAAATTTGAACTTAAGATATTAAGTAAGAGTAAGAGAAACAAAATAAAGCTTTCTCTATCTTTCAACGGAATTAGAAAAGAAATGAAAAACAATGTGAGGGATACAGGAAAATTTTAACTAATTTCAAATTTGATTTTAAGAAAACGAATGCTCTTTTTTAATTGTTGTGTAAATATATTTAAAAATGCTTAATATTTTGTATAAAACACGGTCGATAAGCATTTCGCTCTCGGCTTTAAACAACCCTTGTGTTAAATAATGCCTTGTCTTATCGACCTTTTTGTATAAATATCTATTATTATAATTAATAATTACAACATTACGTCAGCAACAAAAAACAGATTTCGTCAGTTTATTTTCGCGTATTAACAAACTTCTTTGCCCCATTTCTTGTGGGGCGAGAGATTCGAGAAGATTTTATTCAAATTAATTTGCTCTCACAGCAAGATAAATTACAATAATTATTTCACGACCTTTGATTTATTCAGCACAGCATTATTGAAATGATTTCTCCATTAATTGTGGGTTGTTTCAGGTCTTTGTTGGTAATTAAACAGAAAAAAATTGTATCGTGTGGAAGGAGAGAGGGAGAAGTCTTGAGCACAACTTCATCAGCAGTTTATGGATTATTTGTATTGCTTTGTCCCGAATGAAAATTTACACCTGGAACCCAAATTTTTAAACACTATAACTTTTGTGTTTTCTAATATTTTCAATTGAATAGCTGTATGTTTCTGATTAGTAGCTGTATACTTAAAATAGTGTAAACCTCGTAGATCTTTGCTTTACGTGTTCTGTAGAAGTCTGATAATCCAGCATCCAATTGTCCCGCATCGGTCCGGGAAATTGTTAAAAAAAATTTGTGTCTTTAAAGTAAATAAAAACTTTCGAGAGCTTTTCGGAATTTTTTTGGGTAGTTCGTCATATTTAGTGTGTTATAAAATAGTTATTTTCAACATTGTATTGAAATTTGCTTAGTTTTCAGCATCCGAGGAAGAAATTTTGTCGACCCGAGGGCACCGAGGGTCGCAATTCTTCCGAGATGTCAATATACATTACGTAAAACGTAAAATAATCTATGTTGTATATATGGATAGTTATTTTTAGTTTGATTTTTAACTTAATTGTTCTTATAATTACACACCGTCCGATAGTCCCTCAACTTGGTTGTTTTTGCTTATTTTGTAAAAAAATTAATTTTTTTTATAAAAAGTCCAAAACAAAATGTAATTTATTTCCTCCGAAAATTAATCATATCTGTAAAATAAAAATATTTAACAGATTTAAATAAACAACAGACATATTTTATAAAACAATTCAATTCGATTTTCCATGTGTATTCAACTGCAATTCCCTGAACTGTTCGGTTTTAAAAGACATATCTTTTGAGGACATATGCTGTCAAATAAACTAAAAATATCTCTAAAGAATTTGTCGACATTAACGAGACATATCCAACATGTTCAGTTCTTGTCCAATAAAAATCACATTTCACATAAAGGAGGAACATTTATAGGATTATCTGTAATTTTACGAAGAACATGAGCTTGTAAAAATGTCACATTAGAACTGAAATTAGCTCTTAAATTCAGAAGAACAATACAATACCAAATAAGGCAATGTGATTGTGACCAATATTTCATAGAATTTTTATGTATATAGTTTTTGGATATTTGTGCAAATGACTTTATACTTTCAAAAGCTCAACAAATGGATGGAAAATATACTAGGTAGTTCTGACACGTCTTTCGTAATTTAATAAACTATGAGTATTTTTACATCTACAAAATTATTTAAAATATTTTAATTATAGAAAAATATTTAATTTGGAAAGATAATTGTTTAACAAATGAGAATAAAAAAGTAAACAAAGTAAAGAACTTTAGATTTAATAAAACAATATTGAGCTATTTAAAAACGATAAATGATTTTTATTAAATCTTAAATATATATAAATATATAATTACATTATAAGACCGCCTCAAAATATCAACAGAATATCAATCTGTCTTTTGTAATCAACTTCAAACAATCTGTTTGAATTTAAATATTCCAATGTAAATCAATTCTGTTGATCCTGTTATTCTTTGTTTGTGTAATGTGATAAAACCTGGAAGCATGTCCCATTTTTGATGAAATGTTTGTGCGTTTGACAGAAAATTCTCGTTTAACATTGACAACATCCCTTTTTGTGTATATATGAAGCTACGTTGGAGTCAGGGGACAATTTCATATCGAATTAACAACGACCTAAAAAGAGAACAAAACCCCGTCCAATAGAATGTGTGGGGTTGAAGAGAAATGAATCAAATCACATAATATGATTTCTTGTGGTTAAAAGCTTCGAAATATGGGTTTAAATGGATAATAATTGTGCAGAGAATTACTTAATTTTTATTTTATTTCATAATACATGATAAAAAGGTGAAATTATAACTGTTACATTTATTTCAAAATGTTCAGGACGTCATTAGGATACCTTAAAGAAATTAGGCATATTAGTCTTCTTCAAAATTTTTTTCAAATAACCGATTTTCTGAAAACAAAACAGAGTTTTATTTATTTTTCTTATCTAAGGAAAAATTCTTCGTACAAATGGTTTTGCAAGGGAGAACCAACACTACATGATTGTAATATTTTTAAGTACAGAAAAGACGGCCGATAAGAATAAAAACATATAATCATGAGTACCTTGAATACCACTTATGGAATGAATAATGAAATCTGTACTAAATGGTCAATTTATTATAACCGTTGAGATTCATAGACAATTTTATTAATGACTAAAATAGAATCGTGTGGTTTATCACAGTCACAGTATTTAATAAAATATTACTGCTAGATTTATTATCCAGATAATGACATTGATTTGACAGTATTCTATCCTCCGTTCCCCAGGGCTAATGAGATAAATTCAAACGCCAGGACTAGTGATAAAATCAGCCTAATTATATGTTGTTATCCAAGGAAGTTAAACTCAAAGGACCAACTTATATGATTTTCTTTTGTTTTACTGTGTTGATAAAAAAAACTAGAAGAAAATTAGATTATTTTGTATTTACTACAAAATTGCATACTGTAAATATCTGGCGGGAGCCAAGATAAGATTATAGAGTTAAAAGGTATCCAATTTAAAAATAAACTAAAAGATATGGACTTTAGTATAAAAGTTTTAAAAAGGTAATTTAATAAAATAGTCAGCGGTCAGTTTTTATAAATTTATACTACCTTTGTTGGTATAAGCTTCAGGGGGCCTTATCCCAAGCTATACAAACCATAAAAACTGGAAAAGTGCCGAGCGGGCGGAGGCTTTCCAGAAGTCACTGAAAATCAAACTGCTCTTGAAGCTCAGAATTTAAAACGTAAAAAAATTATATTTAGTATACTATTTTCAATTATTTACAAAATTACAATGATTAATTAACTGAAGGCCAGATGGGCATACTTATAAATTAACTGCACTTCGGTTGATGGTCACACTCATTCTAATTATTGTTGCGCTTCATCGCTGGAGACACAATTCGAGCAGCAAAGCCGTGGCTCCGTACACGGCACACTTTGCTCGAATTGTGGCAAGTTTTTCCATACATGACAATGGTATGGTTTGGTAGGTTATGCGCAGAACCCGCTTGGGGAGTATAGCCCTTATTCATATATAAATACATGAATAAGGTCATTGTAACGATGCACGATGAACGTATCAACAGGTGTATGGTGGGCAGCCATACGCCCCTCCTTGTATATCGCCCTAGCTCTCCCTTCCTATCACAATTGCTG
>JXOV01005413.1:0-10453 GCA_001014945.1 Clogmia albipunctata
AAAATAAATAGGATTCTATTTCTAGAAGATCCTATTTTAAGACAAAGATGAATCCCTAACGGATAAAATAAGCACCAGGATAATATGTAAATTAGCGAAATTCTTCCAGTATATTCAATTGAACAAAATGTAAATAAAAACTTATTTCGCTGGNAAAACTTCTGAGGGCCCTGGCACTAAGACGCATGGACTGAATGGGTTTAAATTTTGGCAGAATTTCCAAAGCTATTTAGGTTACAAGACAGCTCAGTCAGATGCGAGCTGGAAACAGCCAAAATCTAGGAGCACCACCTATGCCATTTTGTCCATATATGCCTTTTGTCCATATATGCCATTTTGTACATATTTCCCCTACTTGGATTGTTGTTGTTTTTCTTCTGTCGGAACATTTTTCATTTATCGAGGTTAGAAAAGTTTGTCATCATCCCAACTGTGAAGCACAATTTTGAAATCTTTTATCAAAGTGAAAAGATACATTTAACAACTACCTCACCTAATATTATTCAGTTATAAATGTTGAATATCCCGTTGTTCTGTGATAAAATAATGATACAAATTCGATAGCGATAAATTTACAAAATTTTAATAATTTAACATTTTCGGATTAACTATTACAATTTCGTTTATAATAATACACAGTGATCGCTGCTTATTAGTACCACGGTTAATAGGGACAATCGCTTTATCGGGCCAAAATGCCTAGGAACGGATCGGCCATATATAAATAAATTAAAAACTCATGGCTTCACTACTACAAAGAGTTGCAAGAACAAGTGCAAGTGACGACAACTCAGTCTCTTGTATTTTTTTTTTCACGCCAATCTTGACCATGTGCCCTTTGTTTATTTAATCGACTGAAGGAGTTAAGACAAAAGGAAAAATCGAAAAAACCGTCTCTTCACATGTGTCCTTGTTCTAAATTTTTAACCATTAATAAAATCATATCTAAACATAAAATCATATTTAATTGTTAAAAAGATTGCTAAATTCATTCCGTTTTCTTATATAAATTTCTTTTCGTGCCTTATTATAAGAGTTAACGCTCAAATTTGTTTGGTTGACAAGACACAATACATGTATACGTCATTGATAATTGAATTAATTTAAAATTTTACAAAATTAAGATATATTGAACAATTATTATATTATAAATATGAATGTACAAACTCGAACATATTTTAAAATCTTTAGCTACAAATCAAATCCTTGCTTTTATTGACCAATCGCTTAAAAGGGCCAATCGGTTAAGAGGACCAAATTATTCCGGTGCCAGAGTGGTCCTAATAAGCGGCGTTCCCTGTAATAAAATTACTATTTAAATTCATGTTGATCATTTTACTTTGTAGGTACATTTGAAAAATTCTAAAAAAATATTTAGCTAATTTTAAGGCGATACGACGTTAGCTGAGGCAGCTTTTGTTTATAAGACAAAAATTTACATTATTTACCAAATTAATACTATTAAATAACACACTTAGAATGTTATTTATTAGATAGATTTGTAAAAAAAACAAATATAAAAAGAAAAATTGAAATCATTCGTGCATTTACATGGTTTACAGTGTTTTTGTCAATCATGTGAATTAGCTGAATTCCAAATTAGTCAAATTTTCGTAAAGACAAGTGAGACTCACTCATAAATATTCAGTTTCTGTTACTAAGCTTCACTATATAAATTGGTCGTTCATTGGAATATAGCTGGGATAATAAATTCAAAAATTTTGCATTTATCTATTTAGTTCCAGATTCATAAACTGGGTCAATGTTGTGGTAGTTTTTATGTAAACTGTTACAACGTTTAGAGATTTCCATAAAATTGGTACTTTTGCTTACCATAAAGGTGCTGTAAATGGCACCGGTCCAGTCAGCACAGAATCTAATTACGTTTTTATTACCTAACCTGAAAATTTCTAAAAGCACTATTTCAATTAAATAATTTAGAGTGCTTGTGATGAACAACTTTTCTATTTTAAGCTTCATTTATTATGAGTTAAGGCTTATATAAAACGTGTTGCAAATGAAACTAATAATACTTGTTAGTTTTGTATTTATTTTCATAAATTTAGGTACTTAAGCTTACTATTCCATTCGTGTTGGAAGAGAGGCTTTTTAAAGCTGATTGTAGTCAAATGTTTAGAAGTCACTTTTGTGCTTACCTGCATACAAAAGCCAATTAAAAAAATAACAAAAAATTTTGCGAAATAATCATCTTTATCATGAGATAATTCATTCAGTACGTGTTGGTTATAAAAGTAAAATTTTTATTCTTCCAGTTTAATTACAGAGGCTTTTACAAAACAATTGCTGATTTAAAAAAAACTAGTGTTTTGATCAAATGTTTGTTCTTGTTTCTAAAAAAAGAGTTCAAAGATTTTTATTTTTCTGCAGCTTTATATGGATCATGGGCAACTGGATCAAAATACCTCTGGAGTCACGTCTTGTACTATACTACACTTTGATCCTGCCAATTTGGATGTACTCCTTGGAGCTATGGTCGACCTGCTCTAAATCACTCACGCCCAGAGTTGACCAACATCACTCCAACATGATTCAAACTCTAACTGGGGCGCCTTGATTCATTAGAACCCACCAACTGCTGAGGGACCTCGGAATCGATAGGATTTATGATCTGGCAATGCGTCGTCACGATTTATACTACTGCAAAATTCTAGCCATTAAAGATTCAGAGAGAGATGCCCTCCTATCATGACAACACGGGACTCCTCAATGAATAAAAAAAATGTTCTAAACTGCCTTCATGGAAATTTGTCGGGCAGATATCAGCTAATGCAAGAGATGGTCGATGAAAAAGGACACAATCAAGTATTTTATGGCATATGTGAATACCACGAGATCAAACAAAATTGTCTTAAATATCTAGGACGTTACGCTTTTCATGATTTCCTGGGGCTCAGTGACATTCGGATCAAGTATCTTATTATATAAAGCTTTATACCCGGAGATCTAATCCATAGATTGAACGGCGATAGGACTCAAGCCATGACCTATCGCTTAAAACTGTACATGTGACGTACAAGCGCTTGTCGATTAAATCATATCATGTTCTACTATTGAAATAAGATTTGTTATTATTAGTGCAAAACCCTGTAGAAAGACAACGTAAAGAAATAATAATATTAAAATTATATTTGTGCACAAAACCAATACTAATGCAAGATGGCGAACGTGTCAATTTGGTACTTTCCAGACCCAATACATTTAAAGCTGAGTTTAAAATACAGTTTAAAACAAAGCAAACCGTCTTTTTTGCATGAATTGTGCATGTTGAGCTTCTAGCTGGCGCGCGCCAATTATGTTTATTTTGTGAAAATTAACAATGTTTTCTCTATTTGGTAATTAGTCTATGAAATTTGTCGTATAATTTACATATTTGACACTAAATGTGTATTTTAGTTTTAGATGCAATTTCTCTGTACTACTATAGGTAATGTGACACTAATAATTTCAGTTCTTGTAGACTCCTGTATCAAAATGATAACCAGTTAAGATTGGTGTGTCATTAAAAGAGAATTACCAGCATTTAGTTCTTTAGTGCATGACGTATTCTTTCCGTGATATATCGAAAATTTGGAACTAAAAGTGTTAGTAGCATGATAGTTTCTTAGATATTTTGTGTTAGTTTAGAACCAATTTATAACTCTGTTTTATTTAATTATTTTTTGTAGTATTTTAGTTTTACATTGGAAATTGTAGTGTTCACCACTAAATCTAAAATCCTGAGCAGCAATCCCTGTTTTTCCAACACCGTTCCTCTTTATCAACTATTCCTTTTTCCCTCCTTTTTACCCTTTTGGTAATAATATTCTTTTGTTTTGGAAATAAATAAATGCCAAGGCTTGATACACCTCAAAACACTCTTGTTTAGTCGTCAACAACGACTAGTATTCCTGGAAGCTCACATTCCCTGGCCAGTCCCAAGATGTCACAGTCTGCTCTTGGGATGCCTGGCCCGATCATCTAAACCATCTCGCCAGCTTCTCACGCTTCGCTCCAGTAACGCAGGAACCTCTGCACACCATCATTATATTCTATTGATAAACAATGAGTTGTATTTATTGAATTTTGAAATATGCAATNTTCCCTGGCCAGTCCCAAGATGTCACAGTCTGCTCTTGGGATGCCTGGCCCGATCATCTAAACCATCTCGCCAGCTTCTCACGCTTCGCTCCAGTAACGCAGGAACCTCTGCACACCATCATTATATTCTATTGATAAACAATGAGTTGTATTTATTGAATTTTGAAATATGCAATTTTTCTTCTGCATGAATAAAAAATAAAAATCAAGTTTTATGTAACATTTTATGCCCCACATTTTTTTGTTGTATATTTTACGCATTTTGAACATTTGGTGTGACGGTAAAAGTTTATTGAAACACAATTAATTTTTAAGGTGCATTTGCAGTTTTATATGCCATATTTCGCAAGCACCAGGACTCAGCTCTCCCCCGAAGTACGGTTCAGTAGTTTGGACTTTGGTTGCCAAAAGTTCCAAATTGCCACGTAAACAAACACAAAGCCCATTTGGAGTAAGGTTTATGTAGTAGTTGATGACGGTTTTCCACAAACTCACTTTTTAATGCTGAGAATAAAGTATGAAACGAAACCGGAAGAGAAAATCGGAGTGAAGAAAAACTGTCTATGTATTTTGGTTTTTCCTGCATTTGTATTTAAAATTATAGGTATTTGTTGGGAGTTGTGTATTCTGATTTTTTTTGGGAAATTCAACATGAATGCCTACCGGAAAACTAAGATTTCAAAAAGGATTTTTGCTTTAATTTAATTGCAGATTCTTATATTAAATTTCCTTACAGTCTGTGTCTTTCAAAACTTTTAATAAAGGCGACTCTGTTAAAGTGATGAGAAACTTACTTTCGAAAGAGAAAGTACATGTCCGTATAGTCCATCCTAATAGGACAGGCACAACAGATTGCATTTCTCGTGAAACGAGTCCTAATTGGTTTATTTAGTTGAGAATTGCAAACAAAGTTTCGCAAATTTATGAAGTTCCATGTGTCTGACCAAATGGAATTTAATTAAAAATAGCACCAAACTCTTGACTTTTAGAACACTTTTAATTTATGTGCATTTTAAAAATATAGTTTAATATTAAGTTTTATCAAAACTTTTTTAATAACCCTTTTGAATTGAGTTTTTGTATGTTTAAATAATTTTATACTATATTTTTGAATGTATTCAATCATATTGCTTCATTTATATATGTATTATAACAGATTAATACTTAAGATCTCGAGCAAAGCGAGTGTTTTATACTAAACAATATTTATTTTTAATCCCAATTAAAATATATCAAAAAAGTATTTTAATAGTTTTAAAACTTTACCCCTCAAAACAATCGTATTAATAATGAGGAAGCTTTGGTGTGCTAATGATTTCTTTTTAAACTCCTGTACTGAAGTGTTAGATTTTCTAGATTGCTTGATTTTCATAATACGAGTATGTCTGTTAATCATCAGTGAAATTTGTGCTCCTTTTTTCAATATTGAAGTACTATCCAATCGAGATTATGGTACATCAAATATTCTTTCAATATCTTTAAAGTGAACCTGTATTTTTAAGAAGATTGTAACAAATATGTTTTTAATGCCATAAACATTAAAATAACTGATTTAATCACTTTTTATTGGTGCCAACTAGTTATTTAAACAACGTGCAAGAGAAAAAGATCAGTTTTGAAAAAGTACTTATTTTTTTAAACAAGTTTTTACACAAAATATAATACAATCCGTATTTTCATTATGGCTATCAAATAATATTTAAACTCTTAATTCTAAAACTCCTAGGGGGAATGTTTTGCCGGCGAAAAAATAGATATTACATGGGCGAAGTGACTGGCTTCGTTTATAACCTGCCTACTCCTGAAAACTATTAGTCAATGAAATGTGAAAACCTGCTGGTGGATGTTAAGACTCCCAATGTTCCTTATGGGAATGGGACGTGAGAAATATATATATGAACCCTTTGGTGGAGGTGGAATCTCTTACAAAAATTTAAAAGGAAATTATTTGAACACTGTAAAGTCAATTGTTTTTTACGATTGAAACGAGTGTGAAACATTCGAGCCGAAGGCGAGTGTTTCATCGTTTCCGAGTTTAACAATAGGACAATAGGACCCGAGCAGGACATAACGTTTTTTGCATTCCACTCATGAGCACTGAAATTTTACAATTACACATTAAATTTCATTATTTACAAGGAAAATTAAAAACTTAACATATTTCACAAATGTTTCAAGTGAAATCTTAACTTGTAAAGTTACCGTTAACGGATGGAATTCCTCTTAACTGCTTGGTCATAAGGCAAATGCCTATTTTATTGTGACATGGAACATTTGTTTGCTATCATTTGTATTAAAAAAAAAATTAAATTTAAAACAATATAAGACCATTACTATAATTTACTTACATTACAGTTAAGCCGATTTATCTCGAATATCTACGTAACGTGCCAAAAATCGTACAAAAAGACGAAATTATATGCAGATGGTTGTTGAAACAGTAAATATTAAAATTTAAAAGCAGGAAACGCTTTTTAATTTGGAACATAATCACGGTCATATGGCCGAGACCAATATTTTGTATAGTTTAATACAATGGCGACCAAATTTTGACTTTGAGACAAATTTGTTGGATAGTTTATGACATATTTTTTTCACTAGTGAGATAAAAATTCAAAATTTTCACTGAGTGCCATAAAGTGAAACATTACGAAAGATATTGAAAAGCGTATGTTTTGATATGGGAGTGCAAAAACGTATTTGTCAAACTTTTTTTTACAATTTTGCGATTAATACCACACAAATAGCATCAATCTTTTAAGTCACAAATACATTAATATTTGAGCATTCATTTTAGTTCTGAAATTTTAAAACAAATTTGCAATTTGTACGATTTGTGATACAAAATTATTGTTTTTTTAAAAAAAAATTAATCATCTTATAAGTATTATGTCTTTACAAAACTGATTTATACATTGTTTGTTATTTATAGTTTTAAAAGAGACCGGTTTCCATATTTTAATTTCCGTTGTTGGCGTTTTGCATTTCGATTAAGCCAATTAACCATGGACATAAATTATTTCTTTAATGGAACTGAACATGGTGCAGTGCCAAGGAATAAATTCACGCTAATAACCATACTAATGGAACGTAATTGTTGAACAGAAAATCAGATTAGAATTTGGCAATTTGAAAAGTTCTTGGCTCACTTCTTAGCCCATTTGTCACTTCCATTGCAATGCATTCGTTTAATGGCGACGTGATTCGCTTAATGTTTAATTTGAATTTAAGGAAAATAACTGACTTGGATGAGATTCGTATCCAACGCCTTCAAAGCTAAAGAATTTCAAATGATTAAAGAATCCTTAAATATTTTTCCGTGATTTCTTATGTTTTGTCATAACTTTGAATTTAATGGATAAAAAGATATCACGTCGTATACTATTTTGGTAATAAAATATATTCATATTATCAATCACCTTCTTACTGGATGACGCAATAACCGTTTCCATTATTTTATACACACAAATTTGATTTTGGAATAAATTCCAAATAAACCTATGAATTGTTTTTAAATTTCTTAAATTTCGTTAAAGATACTCACGACTGATTAAGAAGGAAATCATCGTTAATTATGTTGTTTTTTGAACACATCATCATTTAATATTTCAAAGTTCGAGAAACAAGTGATTTTAAGTTAATAAAATCGAAACAATTCTATTTCAAAGGATAACTTTAAAATATAAGAAAATTTATGAAATCTTATATGGAAACATACAATTTATGTCAAAGGGGATTAATTTATTCAAATTTTTTTTAAAGCTAAAAACGTTCAAATATTGCACTGAGCATGCAAATTAGTTTCAATTTAATAAGATCGATTTATATAATGAAGATCATAATATTAAGAAAGGATTAGGAAATGATGCTTAAATTGACTCTTGCACATTTCTCCCTAACAAGGCCGAAAAATATCATTGAAATTAGATAAAATAGTGAAAAGAAAAAAAATAAAAGATTTATGTCCGAAGTATAATCTTTCATAATGAGTTATAATAAGTAATAATTTGTTATAATCGTTTACTGTGATCTTCATAAAATAATTTTTTATACTGGCATATTACAGGCTTTTGTGTATGTATGTCAGATTGTTTTGAATATTTTAAATTTATTTAATAAAATTCAATTTTTTTATTTTTTTTATTTATTCAACTTTTCCAATTCTGTTCATCATATTTAATCATAATCATATTTAAATCGCTTAATTTTCGATTAAAGACATGTTTTTTTTGCTTACAAAATAAGGGGGTAAAATTAAACTTTTACACAATTCTGCTGAAAAATGTTTACAGTTTAGTAGCCAATGCTTCCTCTAGAAATTGTTTTATAATCGTACAGTGTTGAATAAAGTATAATATACCCGCAGACAATTACAAATCGTGTAAATACACAATAAGTACTTTTTACCAAAATTCAACTACTAAAAATTATAATTTTTGATCTTAGTAGCGTCGAATGAGAATTTACTTTGACGTTTTTCATGTCTCTACAAAAAAGTAGACTTTCAAAAGAAAATTTTGTCTTAAATGTTGGTTCTAAATGTGGTTTAAATTAAAAATGATATTACAGGAATATTAGAGATACAGTGCTTGGTGCTCTATACTAGTGATGTATTAAAAAATTAAACCCTAAACTTCTTCCTTTAGTTGTATGTGTTTAGACCTTAATTTAGTACTGGATTGTCTTCTTATTCTTTACTTCATATTTCGCCAAAAAATAACTAATTAATTTGTGAATTGAATAAAATTTTGTAAAAATCTGATTGAAAAAACACATATTAAAACACTCGTATGTATTAGAAAACTCATTTCATTTGTTTTCTAGAACTCTACTCGAAACTATAATATAACTCCATTTTAAAAGAATATTTTTGTCTTATTATTCTAAATTATTTTTACTATCAAAACTTCTGCTATAATCTTTCGATTGAAATAGCCATTGCAAAAAGTTATATGACATTGTTGAATTGATTCGGGACTATTATTGAATCAAGTTAAATGGATGGCAGAATCGAAAGTTAATGGGATTTGTTAGTTAAACAAAAACCGTTTGACAAACGGGAGATTGGGACGTAAATCTCGTCAAAACTAATCACTCAGAATTAATACGGCAAATCGGATTTGAGAAGCGGACCGGTTAAATTTTTTCCATTTTTCCCTTCCCGAACCACGTTAGTCGAATCTCGTTTTGTCAAACTGTTGAAACCTGATGTCGAAATCTATAACACATGTTTGTGTCTGGTCGATGAAGAAGAAAACCTCTGGCTGTTTCCAATTATTTTCATTCTAATAATAAACCAATTAGTTGGGTTTAATGTGTCAAATGTCAGAAACCGAAAACTCTGAACAATCAGCGGGGAAGGTGTCGTTTTTGAGCTGAAGAAGAACAAAAAAAATAAATAGTTTCCAACTTGTGCCGTCCATTTAATTAGAGAGAACACACCACATGAAAATGTTTAAAAATGCCCACGGAAGAATTGTTGGAAGGAGTGAATTTTTAAAGACTCGCTTTTCCGATTCATCAATCTTTTTCCTCATTTTTTTCTCTCCACAACTTTTCAAGTTTCAAAAAAGACTCCCTGGAATGCCGACCATGTGAGTGATTCACACCAAATGGAACAGCACCAAACGGAGAAGATCTATGATTGACCTACTGGGAACTTTCAAAATGATATACTAATTCTATTAACGGAACGAAATTTTGCGATTGTCGTTTAGAATTGCTGGAATGCTTCCGTGGGATTCCCTTATAATGTCTTTTTCAAAAGAGATTTGTTGCAGACAACTGGCCGTGACTATTTTGGACAGGGTTTAGAATAATTTAGAATGAAAACAAGATAAATCTTGGACAATAAAACTATATTTAAGTTGATGGAGATAATGTATCATTTTGTGCCTTAAAGAATTTTGAAGACTAGAAATCTTCTACATATCTCAGCTGGAAATAGATGTGGTCGTAATACGAATATTTAAAATTTACCGAGAAAAGTATTCGTAAGAGGCGAATTCTGAAAAAAAATTCTATAAATGTGACACTTTTCTTGAATCTTTTTAGATCTAAACCAAACTTCTCTTCTTTTATAATGACAAATAATCGTTGTACATTAGTTTTATTTATTATCTTTGTCCATACCATATAATTCAATATATTTAGCGAAAAATATCAGTGATTTGAATTTATAATTAAAATTACATTAATTGTGTTTTATTTAAATATATATATATATATATATATATATAAATTTAAGTTAAATTAAACACACCGGTTTTTCCAAACATAAATTATTTTATTAAATTAAAGAATTTAATAATTTTACAAAAAGACTTTTGACGAGAGATTCGTCAGCAAAGATTTG
>JXOV01005419.1:0-11229 GCA_001014945.1 Clogmia albipunctata
GTTCTTAGCCTCGGATTAATGAACACTAGGCGGATTGCCTAAAGGAGACCTTTCAATCAAAATCCACCATCTCTTGCAATAGATTTATGGTAAATTATTAAGTGGTACTTTAATATGTGAACGCATGCAAACAGTGGGGCAGGTGAGGATTGAATATCTCCAGCTCCATGCTGGTAATCACGCCGCAGCAGCCAGAAGAGATCCAGTCTAGAAGATTTCTCATTCGCCGCTGACTACCCAGTCGCGTCATCAATTGCCTGGGTAATTGATAGTTTATGGGGCTCATTTTCATCTACTCCTCACCGTGTTTTTAGCGGCATTAATAGTGTAATTTTATCGCAATTACTCTGTGTTCCCCATTGATCTTCCAAGCCACCAGTGTTGAGCGAAACGGCCAAGTATTATGTATTATTTGACGCGCAGCCACCGACCATCCGACCGTTGTTGTGTTATTGAGAATTGATATTTATGGCTCCATCCTTATTGCTCGGCTTATGGCCCGTTCGTTTTGAGCCATCACCAGTCATCACTTAATGAAAAGCTCGTCAGCTAGCAGACTATCAGTCAAAAGTATTTATTTGCCATTGTTGACAACAGTTCACCAGAAACAAATTAATTAAAAGAGACTACCACTTTATTGCAACTTAATACAAGGCAAATATACAATAAAATAATACTCCACGTTGGTCTTTTGTAATATAATTCATGACATGCTGAAAATTAGTGGTATATTGCAAAATAAATACCAATCAATATTTGATTGGAAACCGACAAAAAATTAAAAGCTGCTGAAATAATTATAATAATATCCAATTTTAAAGGACAACGAATTTTACTTCTATTTATTTAAGTAATTTTAATTGAATCATTATTTAACATTTCATAAAATTAAACTTTGATATATTCCAATTTATTAGCTAATTATTTATTCAATACAACCAATATTCACATTTAATACAAACTTCTGAAATATACAAAACTATTATCCAAATGAGGTTATTACTTAATTGATCACAGCTAAACATGTCTTACCATCAGACTAACATGTACTCGTAATATTTGGCAAATTGAAAAACCAGATTAATTTGTTTTCTAATTTGAATAAACTCCACATTTGCATAACAGTCCAAATACATAAAACCATCAATTATCTGAAACCAATAAAGCATAAATCAAACGATCATGTACAATTGTATATGCTGCTAATCAAAGTCGAGATCCAAAACGATTATGAACTTATTTCAATTGTTCCCCATTTCTATTCCGATTCCATCATTACCATATACAATTTGCAAAAAAATACAAATGTATTTTCTAATTAAAAAATGAATTTATTGATCGACAGCGAGCACTAAATAAACAGGAAGACTAATTCTGTATAAAGTCAGTTAAACAATAAATAAAAAACAATACTGAGCAATTGCAAAGATTGACACACTTTCATAAAGTCTATCTAAAAGCAAATAACAATAAAAACCTAAACTTTGACTGACAGAATAACTAATTTTTGGTGGGCAGATTTATGAATCTAAATGAATTGACATCGAGATTTCGAAAATGATCCGCCATTTTTGTAATTGATCGATCGACGATTGTCGCTCAAGATGAACGTTGGCAAAAAGATGTCCAAGTTGCCATGTACAGCAATTATTATGGCATCCATACAAATGTGCTTTTAAAATTAGCATAATTATATATTACTCTGCTCGAATGTGATTCGCAATTATTTCACATTATATATGTACATTTAAATGAAATAAATGGTGGAACAATGTTAAGAGGGTAAACGTCTTATTTATCGGTTACAATTTACTCGATTTTTTTTGCAGCAATCGGATCAGACGATTTCTGTATTTATTACATGGAAAAATTCAAATCATTTTAATGTAAATCGATTCAATTGGTTTGCTCTTACATTGTACATCAAGTATGCATTTTATGCGACTTCAATCCATGTTCGCATTTGATAAACTGTCCAGATAAATGTGGTTTATCACCGTATGTTAACAAATGCGTTTACAAGTTACATTAGCTTTCAAATGTTTTGTTCTCTAAGCTTAAAATGGTTCTTTGGTGTAAATTATTTTAATAAGTTAAATTTCTGTCATTTTTTAAAATTCCAAATGGATTATTAGGAGTACAAAATTTCTTATTTTATTTATCCAACGGAAGAGAAAACAATCGATTGCATGCTCAAGGTGTAAAAAAGGTTCTTGATTGAAAACGTTATTATCACATTACCAAAATTGAATATCCATTATTTCATGCACAATAGACTGACAGGGACTCTTCCATGTCGGAGTACCGGGAAAAGCGCGACTCATCGCCCCGCTGTACTAAATGGAATCCCTTTTAGATGCGATAACGAGTGACGCGTGTTTAGGCCACGTTAACAAACAGAAAATTATTACTCTCACTTAATGCGACCCATCACAGCTCACCCCCACATTATTACACGTGGTAATTCCATCCATCCCTCAGTCGGGGGTTGCTTCTATTTTTCCCTCTCTCACTCTTTCGCTCACTCGCAGAAGGAACGAGTGTCCGATGTATTGTTTTTTATTTATTATCATTTTACACGGCTGGCGTTCAAGTCCACCCCTCTTCGTCTTCTTGCTCCCCCCTAAACAGCAACCGTGTCCTGGACGGTCGGTCGGCATTCTTTAATGGGGTTGACTTTTGACGGCAAAATTTACCACGAATTAACCCCAATAGCTCTTTATTGTATAATTTCCATTTAATTAATATAAAAACTGGTGTGCAAATAAAGCCGGAGAGAAATCACCTTTTAGCAGAGTATTTTGGAATGGATATTAGGGTGGAATTATGAAAATTAATATTTGTGGGTTAAAATGTCGATCGTGGACGACCCACGTAAAAAGCAAAGGATGCGCTGCGAGTGAAAATATTTGCGTTTTGCTTGATGTTAGTCAGTCACGTGACCATTGTTTGACTTTGCCATAATTTTCCCACTTTTACTTCGACAATTTATCATAACTCTTCGTCACAATTGACATCTTATTACCGATCTTTAGTCAATTTTCGCACCCACTGACCACCCATAATTAAATCCTCTTCCGTTCTCTGGTGAGATGATTGGAAAGAGAGATGGAGCGATTGTAGATCGATCAGTTTAATGAGATTGAGTGACAGTCCGTGATGGCTTGACTGGCGCACGATCTCATCTGTGAATGATAAATTGTTTATTTGTGTATATACTTCGTGTTTTCGTGCAATTACTTCTGTATTATTATCCATCCTCTTGAACAATTGTTGCCGTTTTGTCAGCCATTAGGCAAGTAGCATTCAAGTTTTGACTGGCCAAAGACGGCGGAGCGGACTGACTGATCAGTTATTATAGGAAAAAGAGCGCCCAGTCCATTTTTGATAGGCACATACAGTGTATTGTCGCTTCTACTTGTCCGAATGGATGTATCGACACTTAATTAGCATTTAACAGCAATTTGAACAACACAATACATCCTCCTCAATTCGGACAACAGCCAAAGAATCTCTCGGCTCTGCTGGTCTCCATCCATTTATCTTGTCTACGTTTACACTAAATAGAGTTGGAGTTTCCTCCACTATTCATAGATCAAGATGATGAACTCGTTTACCTTTCATTTGGTTTTTTTATTATTATTTTTGGAAGAGAGCGCATCTGGACATTAACCGAAGAGAAGCTATATGAGGCCTGTCATGTTTCCTCCAAATTAATTACATAATTATCTCCAAATGGACATTGTCCAGTGCTTCATTAATCACCATTTCATATGAAAGTATTATTTACTATATTAGATTAGAATTTGTGGAAATATTTCTATTCCACGCAAATATCACATTATCACAAAGGGTTAAAAGCAAAATATGGCAAAATATTTTCCATAAAGTTCCTTTTATTTAGTAGAATATTTCATTCCAGCTCGGTTATTATTTAATTAAATTATTTTTAATCACAATTAAATTTCGTTATATATAATTAAAAGAGGTAAGAAATAGAGCAAAATTTTTATTGAACAATCTTTACTCCATTTGTTCATTGGCTTTGCGTGATTACGTTCAATTCACTATCTCGACCATTAGTCAAAATTTGGATGGTCATTTCGGCTTAACTTGACTCATCAACCCCATATTGTCCAAGTTTCTAACCTGAACACAGATACAGACAGAGGAATAGGTACATTTTAACCTGGTTATAAAAAGACAACCATTCCATTTTATGTTGTATTAAAAAACTAATAAATTAATACCGGAGAGAAGTGTGGTAGATTAAAAGTGTGAATATTAATTTGATGTATTTTCGTGGTCTATTCTTTGGTCATTATCATCATTTCGGCAAAAGCCAAATGTGAGGGTGGAAAGGCATTTTTATTGTTTTCTGTATTTATATGGAAAAACGAGGAAGAAGAGACTTTGCAATGTGAAACTGTTTTAATCCATTACCATCTGGCCAGTGATGGTGATGCGCGAGAAGTGATAGACTCTTTATTGGAAGGTGATTGACCCGCCGAATGATATTCAAATTGGAACGACTTTAATTACTTGTTGACTGGTGGGGCTATAAAATTAATTGCTCGACAGATGGGATTTAATCGGGGGATGATTTTTTGGAAGCCTAGACGATTCAGCCCGTCGATAACGTGGTGATTAGGGCTCAAATTTTAATTACATTTGAATGGCACACAAACACGACACATCGCTGTAATTGGAAATAATTGCGCGAAAATGGAGAAACGGTGAAAATTCTTGTCATTCTTTGCACACAACTCAAAATGGCTGCCCGAATAATTTCAGCCTAACAAAAGAACTGGAACACAGCAAAACAATTTAACATAAACAAATATAAATGCGAAACATCTAAAATATACGAGTATTCTATAGAGCTACACAAAAAATCATTTTAAAGCTCAGCTTTGTGAGCTGCAATTGGAGCCCTCCATTCAATTTAAATGAGAGAGCCGATTTGCGCGCATGAGCGACGACCGTTGATTATGTTATTCTTCTACATATAATTATGGCCTGAAAATGGAAAATTGTATATATGTGCTATGCTTTATATAGTGGATGAACGCCAGCCAATCACGGACCGAGGTCGAAGCGTCGCCAAAGAAGACGTTTAATCCGGCAGCTAAAACGGTCTAATCTCTGCCGAGAGTGGCTCTGTGGACATATGCAAATGAGCTTCAAACAAGTTTATTTGCAAATTTTGCAAATCAGACTCTGATCTTGAAAGCCAAGCGCTACTGAATTTCGGATCCGGACGCCATTTTGACTACGGCTAATTCTATGAAGAATGTTTTTAGCATTTCTGGGCGGATTTAGCAAAAACCCAACATTCAAACAATTAAACAGAATTGAACGTAATTTACAATACACTTATCTGAATGGAGTTATTAGAAGCAAATAAAAATTGTCTCCAAACAAAACCAGTTCCGAAATATACTGATGCGTTTCTCGTTCCAAAATTATTAGTCACTCACTGAGCAAATTTACCTTTCTGGAAACGGAGAGGATGTCCGATATAGCGACAATAATAATATAGTGTCAGGAAATTTCATAACACACATTATTTGAACGTTATTTTTTTCGTTTATATGCACATATAAAAAATTATTTGTTATTTGAACGACAACTAATAAATAAAGCAAACACTTGTCTTATTTAAACATCAGCCTGTGATGAATATTCGAGGAATTCCATTGAAATGGAAACAATCAAAATTAACCGAGTTATTGGCCCATCGACAAAAATCATTGGCAAATCTATTTCAGATTTAATAGCAAAATACATTTCCATTAAATTGTTAAAATGTAATGATGGTTTAAAGTTTGCAGATTTGATGTTTCCAACATACATGTTAAACGATAAATAATTCGATTTTTAACAATACTTTTAAAATAAACATTTATTATTACAATATTAACAAATTAGTACCCATAATGACAACAAAAGGGGTATAATGAAGCCAATTTCTCACAATCGTAATTAAATTCAACAGGAATCGGTTAATTACACGGTCATCGGAGGCGTATCAAACTTGAAATCATAATTCCGGAATAATGGAACATAAAATTGATTATGTTTCATCGAAGGCACTGGTAATTGTTGTCTTCGTTATTAAATTAGGCTGCCAAATCCGTGGAACCGTGACGCTGCGACTCATTGAACCGTGTAAATGACCAATTGTCCCTCGTTTATTTGTTCTTTTACTGTTCATAAATATTCGTTGAATTCAAAGCGCCTTTTACTACTATGTGAACTCGAGTGAACACACTAGAGAGACAAAAAACTTGATTTATGGAAATTAGCATTCGATCGAGAATGGGGGAAGGATCACAGAGTGACTTTGACAGTAGTTTATAGCGGAAAAGTATGCAATTGGACAAGGTTCTACTTTGCTCAAATCACTTTCCCATTATATTTTGTAATTAATAATCAAAGAGTCGTCCTTCAACTTCGATCTTTCGTCAATTAAATTAAACTGTGAAATTCAATCAAATGTCGATCTTCTGCATGACGCAAATTTGTCTATGATGCAATGTTTTTGGTACTGGAAACTGTACAAGGCCTCGTGCGCGCCAATTGAATTCCATTTACAAAATTTTAATTAAAGCACTACATGGCTGATGTGGTCCGTGTCCACAGGTGATGGATGTCGATTGGCTGGAATCTCTGATCGTCTGATCCAGGGGCAAAGGGAGACACAAAAAACACTAATTTTCGTAATTTAATTTTCGATCAATTCACAATAGTCCTTATCTGGCCATAGATCATCACACATTAAAATACAAGGCAGAACAACGTTTAAATCCCCCACTATGACCAAACTCAATTGGTGAATTTAATTGCCAGATCATCATCATCCAACGCGAGCGCAAGTGGTGATCTCGAGAGATTGGGAAATTTCCAAAGAACTCTATGTTTTTCTTACCTCACATTGATTTCAATTTCCATTGTCGTCGCCATTATTATAAGTCATTGTTATTGTTATAATTCACCAGGAGATGGATTTCAGAATAAAAAAAAATATCGTTTATAACTCCCAACTTGTGTCTCTTTTTATTTCTTCTCATTTTCAAAGTCTTTCTTCAAAGTCTCGCTCTTTTATCCCCAGCCTGTGTGGCATTAGACTTAATTTGTACAAATTCATGTAATCCGTTTACGATATGACAGAGAAATAATCGAGATCGGTTGATTTTGATAAGATTGTCAAAACAACAACTGGCAATATAATGTAAAGAAAGAGAGGAGGAAAAGTAATTAATAATTGATTGATTTGATATCACCTCTCAAACGTGGAATTTAGTGGTGAACGAATTTGATTGACGAGAGGTGGCCAAAAAATGAAAGTTCATCGTGTGATCATAAAGTGTGAATTAACGGCAGCCCCAAGGATCGATTTAATCTGATTTGATTCAATGCAATTAATTACTGATAATGATTTTGAAAATGAAAACAAATTAAGTAATTGAAAATTTCATTATTATGATTTTTACTAAAAACAATTATGATCTGATTTTCATTTTAATAGTATACTAAAAAAACAATACATGTACTAAAAGATTATTACATAAAGATTAATTTTTAACAATCCATCCTTTAACAAAGACACATTAATTCATTCATTCTTAATCTCGATAAACAGAACTGCGTTGCAGTAATTTTAAGTTTAGGTTTGTGCTGCCTACATCTCCATTTAATTTATTCAAGAAAAGCGACAAAATACCAATACAACTCCAGGTAATTACAATAAAATTCCGTCGAGGATCGATATTACGTGATAATATCAGCGCAATGAGCTTCGACAAACGGAAGTGGAATTTAGTTGTTTCTGTTGCAGTTAAATGATTTTTTCATGCCCATTGAGCACCCCAATTGGAATTATTAATTTTTCCCCCATTGTTATTGGGAATGAGAGCTCTCCGGTTGCGATTGGTATTTCTTTTATATAAATTACTCGCAATTATCCAACTTTTCGAAGAAAAAACTACTTAAAATACCCACTAACCAAAAATATACAGAAAAAAAAGCCATCAACTCTTACGATACAGCTTTTCTTTATCACTCTGGTTGTTTTCTGCGCCGTTTGACACTTTTTGTGCAGCAACAAATTAACTTGTTTGTATCAATTTTATTAAAGACAATAAATTAATTCCGTACACAAATACTAACGCCCTCCTTGAATAGAGCTGTTATTCCGTGGGAATTTCTCGCCAACAGTTGATCGATTTCTCACAAAACTGATCGCCACCGTTTCGTTATCACCTTCTTGAACTCACTACTGCCCAATCATTTGACATTAATCAGATTTCACGAATTAAGATAAAGCATCTGTTTGGCTTTTATCTATTATAATTATACTATCAAGTATTGAAATGTAAGGTATTTTGTTTTATACATTAAAAATTAGTAATATAATAGCTCAATTTGCATTACATCATATCGAATTTCAAAATATTCTCCATAAATTCTCAAATATAGTTTCAATGAATAAATCCGATTGCAAAATTTAGAAACATTAACCCAATTTACGAATTATAAGTCTAAAATTGCCCTTTTAATATGGTGCTGTCTAAGCTCTTGAAATATTAAACCACGTTCCCTTCTCCTCATCAATAAAAGTGCAAAATGATAATTGTGCAACACCTGTATTGCATTGATTTGAGGAAAATCGACTAATAATCCCATAAAATTGAAATGAATCATATTAATTATCTAAACTGATGTTAAACGGCCAACGACATGTGCAACACAATAGTTGAAACCCATGTCTGTGTAGTATGATTATGGATTTGAATATTGGGGCTTGGCTCGGTGCAATTATTAAATTGTAAAGTAAATTAATCACCGAAATGTTACAAAATCTACAGCCAGTGTGTGAAAACTGGCAAAACAATTGCACCGAGCGAATAAAAATACGGCAAAACACTTGGTAATGGCGGATAAATATGATCTGATCGTTAGTACGTGGCCTGAAGAGCGGAAAGTGCGTGGGCTGTGGATCCTCAATGCTTTTCTGGCCCTATCAGATGAGTGTGTATGTTTGCCGAGAATTAAAGAGAAGGTAAACATAACATTTCAATAATTGCAATTTGAATTCCAATTAAATAAATCTCAGCCGATCAGAAGAGTTATCATTACAATTATGCTGCAAAAATTATTACTAAAAACATCACAGAAAAGAATAAAAAGACAATGATGACTGAAAATGCAATTGTGTGGTTGGAGCATATGATGAAATCGATGCTTCTATCAGACTACAGTCATTAGCCAGATAGATTTCTCAATTCTAGACATCATAAGTGAGATCATATCGACCTTTATGAGTAATATCCTGTCCAGCCCCTTTTAGTTAACCAGCAGTGAAAGCTCGTCTTCACTTCTTCTTCAGCTTGGTTTGTTTTATTAAAAACAATGGATTATGGCATTATTTTCCAGCATAAAATTCAATTACTCTTGACTAATTAGTGAAAGTGCGTTGGCCACAGAGATATGTTAATGCAGAAAAGAATGCCTGCAAGGAGTCCTCGACTCAAATCGAATATTGTAAGCGGTGAATGGGCTCTGGCTGTCTTGGGAAATTAACTGCAACATTTCACACTAAATTAATACATTATCGTCAATATTCAGGTGATTGCAGGTGATGACACTTCCAATAACGGATTATTCGCCAATAAGTGGAATCTTAATTAAGTTTTATGGCATGCCTTATCCAAACAAGCTGCATTTCTTCAATTACCTTGAGATAAATTGTATTTTAACAAAATATATACAATGTAAATTGATTTTATAAATATTTTCATATAAACATGTATGTATATTCTTAATACTCTATGAAAAAATACAATTAAAATCTGCAAAATTATATGTCTTCTTATCCTTTTGGGNTTCTGCAAAAATTGTATGTCGTGTGTCTTCTTATCCTTTTGGGATGCTTTAGAGCNATCTGCAAAATTATATGTCTTCTTATCCTTTTGGGATGCTTTAGAGCTTAATAAATTAAAGTCGTAAACTAAAATATTATCAATTGTAATAGCGTTTTTGTGGTTTTTGTAATTAGGATTTATTTATTATAATTTGCTAAATGATAAAAAAAATGTCAGAGATGAATTGAAAAAGGCCGTTTAATGTGATTCAATTGTTTTAAATAAATGATAGATAAGCTCATAAAAGCCCCATTTCGAATTACAATTTGGCGAAACAGATTTCATAAACAATGACCGTAATAAAGACGGCTAATTGGTTTGGAGACCCCACTCTGTAGAAAGCGACTGGCTTAAATGTAATTACTGTCGAATCGGATGAGCTTTAAAAGTGCCTGGTATACGACGTGAGATGTTTTGATGGCTGAATGGAATGGTGGAGCCGGTGGTGGTGGAGTCTCGGGCGCGTGGGCTGCCGATTTCAATTGAATCTGTTATTAAAGTTACAATAAATTTCGGGTTTATGATTCGCCGGTTGCCCGCTTGCTTGGCACCATCCAAATAAATAAATAAATGGACTAAACAGCGCCACAACATTCCACAGCGATGATGATGAGGTGCAACAGAGGACACAACTGTCCGGAGAGGTGTCCCATTAACAAAATTAATTTCTTTCGTATTATTTCACTTTAAATTAATACAAACGAAGCCCAAAACCACAGCCTCTTCTCAACGGTCTCGGTACCAACAACACGAACGCTGGATTTCGCGTGCCTTTAAACTTGATGTTTTATTTTTGCACTGAGCAACGCGCTATAAAAAGTATGTATTAATAATAATTGCCCAACGAAGAAACAAAAAACACCTACAACACCTTATCCGGCTATGTTTATTGGCGCAGATTTAATTCGACCCCAATTGTCGCCGGTTTTGGGGGGAGAGAGATCATCCGTAATTTGTGTAACACAAAACAATTTTGCGCGAAAAGCTGTGGTTTTGTCGCGAATTAATTTTATAACGCGTGCGATGCCATTTTTCCTCCGAAATCTTATTGTTACCACAGATTAATATATTAGCCGAAACTTAATCCGTTGAGCCCAATTACGAGAATTTTGGGACACTTTTTTTCTTCTTTATTGAATACTGAATTTTGAATTGATATGTCTTACTGAATAATAAATAATTCGATTGATAATACTAGTTAAGTAATATTATTCTTATAACTTTGTTTGTCATAAATTCCATTTAAATAAATCATTAAAAAAATGTGAAAAAATACACAGAAAATTAAGTAAAATTTTAAGAA
>JXOV01005424.1:0-13167 GCA_001014945.1 Clogmia albipunctata
TGTATTACCAAATATACAAGCACCTTAGTCTCCCTCTCGCTCTATCCCTCTTAGAGAGGACATAGATAACAAACAACATAGCACCCGTCTTCGATTAGATGGGAGTGGAAAGTATAAGGCTTGAGAGCAGTAATTATGCTCAGAAGTCCTCGATTCTGTACACGTAGTTAGAAAGCATGTAATTACTATGAAGTCGGAACGTTTACTGAATGTACTTTGAAAAGACGTCTGGAATACTGAAACATGTTCATTTGATTGCTTCGAGGCAACACTTGAAAGTACAAAACTTGCAGCAAATTGTCCATATCCATTGATTAGAGCAAAGTCTCCAATTAAAACACCATAGAAAAAACGAAAATTGATAATCCACTGTGTGTGGTAAGTGGAAAAATAATTTTCAAAGATATCAAGGCATCCTCTCCTCCTGGAAAAAGTCATCAGAATACATTAGGAACTGTAATAAGAACGGGTCTTTATTGGCATCTATGCGCGCTTCCATTTCAAAACTTGAAACTTTTTGGAATTCCATTATAAAGTTTCTTTTCTCCTCTCGACAGATATAAGTTTGGATTATTCTATCAACAGTTGGTACATGGAAATGGTCCAACTTTTACCTGGCCTCATTCTCATTGACCAGTCAGTCAATGCACCTTCGTCGTGTGAAAACGGGCTTTTTAACAATTTGAAACGCCCAAGTGGGGTATGAATCTAGTTGTGATTGCATTAATGCCACCCGAAAATTCTCAACTCACAGATGTTTTTCTGGACTCGAATGTAAATCACTCTAAAGCGTCCAGCGGCATGGTGTATCACCAACAATAACAGCACATAGAAAACTCCAAATCCCTAAAGCTTAATCTAATAAATAAAACAATTTACTTTTGGCAGTGGCCTAAGCAGTATACATGGCAGCAATATTGAATTATCCGGCGGGTGAATTACGTAAATGGGATCGTGTACCTCCAACCCGTCGCCGATGCCGCTACTACTATGACCCCGATCAGGAGGACCAGAGGATGGATAAGTAGGAGGAATAATAAAATCGAATTTCAGCAGGATAACCCTTTAAGGGTGAATTAACAATCCAGTCACGTTTGGCTTAGCGACATGTGATGATTTGTTATGCTGTATTATTTCCAAAATCTACGTGTGGAGTTGGGATTTCGTACTCTAATTCAGCTGTCTGGCTGTACACCCCTCGAATCTCGGAAACGTCGTAGGACCGTCTTTGCAAGTTCAGACCAATGTTCCCCAAAGTGGAATCTTCCGGTGTTTTCGTTTTGTTAATAGGGGTTAAAAGTTTAATCGGATATGAGGCCAAAGTGTTAGTGTGAATCTCGGACCACTGATTCTGGGCCAACTGCACGTGGTTGGATTTTCCGAATAGGGAAAATTAAAGGTTTTGCCACACGATGCTCCAAAGTTGGTGCACACTACTCTTTTCCATTTTGGAATATCCCTCTTTAAACGAACCAAAAGAGAAATAAAGTAAAGTTTGCGAAAACATGGAAATTATAATAAGATGAGTTTCCAATGCCCTTTTTAAACTTATTCTCTTTTTATTTATATTTCATTTGTGATGGAAATGGCGACCGAAACGAAAAAGTTTGAACTTGAAAGACCCAATTTGTTGCAAAATATGATTCAATTTGTTGTTGCTTCTGCTTTTTCTTATACACCACCATATAAAAGTACATAGTGCGCCAAATCTTAGCAAGATATTGTCGTTCTCGTCGTCGTCGTCCTCCTTCAGTTTGGCTAAGTGAATACAAAGAGCGCATGAAATCGCGCGAACTCATTTCCGACGATGAGACCTGGTTTATGTCTGTACATACAAAGGTACACATCACCATTAAGCCACTTATTTTCGTAAATTTGATTTAATGACTTATTATAATGGATATTGTTATGGAAAGTAATTCCAATTCCCTTGTCGTTCACTATCTTGATGGAATCACACCGTTTGTTCTTCTTAGTTTGTTGTTGCTATTTGTGTTGTTGTTGTTGTTCCAGGATATAAGTGTCTCTTTATGTTGGACATGCTCTTGTAGTCGTCGGGCCAAATAAAGAATTGGATATACAGGAATATGTGATTTGGTGTACACTCGAAACACGTTCTGAATAATTTAGCCTTTAATTTAATGGCACAATGATATCTGCCTCCAGCACCATTCATCTCTAGAGAATGGATTCGAGATTGAACATAAATTTACATTACCTAAAATTGCTTAGAAATCTAAGCTAAATTTATATTCAAATTCGTATTTTAGAACAAGAAATTAGACAACAACAAAAAATTAATTCGGACTAAAGTAGAGAATAAAGTTCTTTAAAAGGAAGATACCATAATTTTATGAATGCAATTGAAATAATATTTNTAAAAAAAATTAATGAATTCGGATTAAAGTAGAGAATAAAGTTCTTTGAAAGGAGGATACGATAATTTTATGAATGCAATTGAAATAATATTTTAGGAAACAAATCATCAGTATGCAATATTATTGAGACTTGGTCTGAAATTCTTAACATTTAATTAAAACCAGCCTTCTCCATCCCAATTGAAGGGCAGGAAAATATGAAATATTTATAAATTATAATCAAATTAAATGTTAATTTCCTTTTAAGTACGAGCATGGCTATATTGATCTTTTTCCTTTCCCTTCCGCCTTCACATATATGATATTATCCTTAACAAGAGCTATTATTATATTATTCAACTATAATATCAAAACCGAATCTTAAAGTGATCGCCGAGCGTGCAAGAGCGTTTTGCCCGCGGTCTGATAAAAATTTAATTTAAATAAGTTTAGTTTGGTTTGTGAAATTATCAATGTTTGTGTGACTGATNATAAGGGCTATAATCCTCGAACGGGTTTTGCGCCCAACCTACCATACCATACCATACCAATATCAAAACCAAGTTTTGAAGTTTAGAAAATCCAAATTTAGAAAGTACGCTTACCTTTCCACTGAAAAATGTCAATCTCATATAATTATAATATTGAATGATATAATATGTCTGAACGGGATTGGTACAAAATTAATTCCTTTCCTCTATTACGTAGGCAACAACAAAGCTCGTTTGATCATTAACATTTTCTAAAATTCATATGTAAATGGTGAAACCGATTTCATTTCAGTTTTACCCCTGGAAATTAATTGTGCGAATTCTCATTATTTGCTCATATGATAACGTAAATAGGTGGAAGTATGAATTTGATGTGAATAAAATATGAATTATGATTTTTCCTCGAATAATTGACTAATTTATTTCCAGGTAATGAGATCCCTTGATACTTTTAGCATTGGTGGTGGTTGCCGCTGCGAATCATTGTACAAAGTAAAATGTATGTAAATGTCTGCTGTTGGCTCGTCAGTCAGTACATTTCTGAACTGCGATTTTGGGAATTGGTTAATTATTCTTGAAATGCTTAGTCATCCCTAATTTCAAAGTTGTTAAACTAGCAGTTGATGTGGTTAATTTAATTGCAAAATGATCCGTTTATATTTTCAGCCAATTAAATCCAAAGAATAACGCCATTTGAAATTACAGAAAGCGTTTTAGATACAGCCTCGATTTCTTTTAATGTATTCATATTTAAATGAACATCTGTATAAAGAGAGAGGAGAAAAGAAACGAAAAAAATGTAAATATTTGATTCCATTATTTCGAGATTCAAATATAAAAATAATTATGCAAAGGGACATTGAATTTTTTTTGTTATTATTTTCAATATCAACGCAGAAGCGAAATATTTGACAATGTGATTTGCACTTCAAGCGAAATTTGCATGCAAATTATACAAAAGATTAATCCGGAATTTTGATTTTTTATTCCCGTTATATTTACATGCATTATTGACACACCATCTTTACATTTTTTGATTCAATTAGACCCTTAAATAATGTGCTGCTAAAATTTAATCAAATGTTTTTATCTAGTCTTAGAAATACACACAACAAATTTAAATTATTAGTTTCGTTTGCTATTTACAAAATCAAAATTTGTGATATTCATCATGTTTTTGGTCCAGAGTAACGGCAATACGAGCGCCCCATTATATCCTCCGGTGGTATGGATTGGTCAACTGGAGTGATGCCCTGCGTCTCCATCTTATCCCTGACCTGTGGAGGACAAGAGAGGAAGAATGAAAGCATGTATGTGTGTTGAGAATGAATTAAATTATGCTGGATCAAGTGTGTGCTTGCTAAGCGAAAATATTCCCACCTCTTCAACTTGCTTGAAAACTCTAATGAGATTTCCTCCTGCCAATTTCCCTATATCCTCCTGGGTCCATCGCTCCGATTCCAGCAATTCGGCTAACAAATATGGATATTTCGACACATCCTCCAGTCCCATCGGAACCCTTGAAATAGAAAACTCTTGATTTGTCTATTTATACAATCTCCAACTGGGATGACTTCAACACCATATATGATGATGAAAAGAAAGAGGCCCATCGGAAAACATGTGCCAATTGGAGCAATTGTGTGTTTGCCTCTGTCCTCAATCATCAATATATAGATGTATGTCCATCCATCCTCGCCGGCTCCAATCAAAATACACCCAAGGGTAACAGTTTTCTGAACTTACAAATTAACACCGTCGTATCCTGCCCCAATGCCTACATGGTTGATTCCGGCCACATTTCGTATGTGGTTTATGTGAACTAGAATTTACAGAGGGGAAACGTTCAGACAAACATTTAAAGAAATCGGGGGATTCGATTCAATTTCTAGATAACGAGACATGGGCTTACTCACCGACGACATCCTTAATGGTGGCTCGATCTGAGCAGCTCACAAAGTGCGGATAAAACGCAACCATTACCAAACCATCATTGGACGCCTAGTCGACTGGAATAAAACACAGTACAAAAGAACGGTTTTCTTGCCTAGCAAAACACTGCACTAAGACAGTCAACTTACAATCCGCTTCAGGACGTGATCCGGAACGTTTCGAGAGCTATTGCAAATCGCATGGGCAGACGAGTGGGAAAATATTACGGGTGCTTTCGACGTCGCCAAAGCATCCAGCATTGTTGGCACGGACACATGTGATAAATCAACAATCATACCGAGTCGATTCATTTCCGTAACGACTAGCTGAAATATCATCAAATATTGATTCTGCAAACGAATTCAGTCCCGCTTCAATTCCCGCTAAAGCGAAAACATCCTCCTTCTACCCTCTTCCACTGTCATTCTTGTCACACGCCGCCGTTTTCTTACCGTTCCAAAATGCGACAATCCCCCGATGTGGGGCACTCGTCCCGGCTCGTCCACTTTGCAGCAGTCTGCCCACGGAGTGTTGCAGGTATGGGTGAGCGTTAAATACCTAGCGCCTAACTGATAGAACATCCGGAGCACCCCCAGGCTGGTGCCAATCGCGTGACCTCCTTCAATTCCAATTAGACTGGCAATCTTTCCTTTTTTGTGGCTCTCCTCAATGCCTAGCAAAATTCAGATTTTATGTCGGCTTTCGTCCTTTTTCATTTCCCAAAACCAAACAAATAATTACCTTGTGCCGAAGTGACAAGCGCCATGTGCTGGGGATACAATTTGACAAGACGCCGGATCAGGTCTATTTGCTCCAACGCCAACTGCACCGCATCCAGGTGCTGCGACGAGCAGGGTACATAAGCCGACCAAAACTGGAATAATATCAGCAACTTTTAAATGTAAATACGCGCGCAATAAGCTCGAGAGAGAGCTCACACAAATAAAATGTACCTGGGCGGCAACCATTCCCTCCTTCAGCCGCCTCAAGTCAGTGTGACTCCAGGCACTCGTCGACCATGGCGAAATTTGACGCAAGTCCTCACCGAAACGAAACTCCCTCAAATGATTCTTTATAAACTTTCGTATATTCCACGGCAGATCGTTGTGGCTGCAAATGAAGGAGAGTCATTCACGGCAAGCACATATACACACATATATGTACTCGAATTGTGGGTGTTGAAGGAGCCCCTTAATTAAGTGAACATTGTTGTACATTAAAATTCATGACTACACTGCCACACAAAAGTATCTATTAGAGTACCTATGTATATTTTCTATAAAAAATGTCCTTTGGGTAAAGTATAATACTATTGTTACAAATTTATTAGGGTATGGCATATCCGGAAGCCAAGTCCTTTTTGTTACATCAGAGATTATACCTGAACACAAAACATTTCACGTTTAAAACGATTAATCTTTATTTATATGGAGAAATAAAGAATTAAATAATAAATATTTGAACTGGCAAATTACTAATCAATAAAAGTAGTCAAATGGGTATTTCAATTTATATAGGCTAATAACACTTTGTAGATGTAAATTCGATATTTTAACGTATATTTGAAAATAACAAATAATCTGATTAGAAAAAACATTTGTATTATTTTAAAAAATGTAGAAAGATTCTTTCGACTAGTACCGTAAATTTTACGGAGAAAGAAAGAAACCATAACAAGTGAAGAATTAAGAAATTCAGCATAAATCCTTATTTATATGAATCATTGAGATTAAGGGTACATAAGAAAACGTGTATATTCTCGGTATAGTTCTGTGTAAAGATTTGATGTGTGAAGGAATAATAATTTAAAAACTCACCCGTCTATTAAAGGCACTTCCTTGAGCACTTTCCTGACTATTTCCATTCTGTCCTCCAACTTTATGCCCAAACATGTTCCACAGAAATGGACCACAAGAAGCAACGTGATAAATGTTGTTGTAAGCCCCGGCTTCCGACGACGCATTTTTTCGCATCAATCAACCAACAAGGATTATTTGCACACATTCACCAGCTCCACCACTCAATCCGTTTTCGTTGGCTCTGTTGAGACACCATCCACATAATCCATTATAACATAGCACATCACCACAGTTCCAAAGCACCACAACCTTCATTATTCGCACATCACTTTGGTTATCCGCTTTTACCCTTATAATTAGATCGAACACCACACTACCGGCTGCTGCTGGCCAGCCGAGGACGACTACCGCTGCTGCTTGAGCAACCAGGAAGTAAGTTAACAGTCACTTTAACGAGCATTTCCGGTAATTCCCTTCAATTAGAGGTAGTCCAATTGCACACGAACATTAAACTGTACAACTCTACATACTTATAAGCAATGTCCTCTAACAATTTAAGGAAAATGTAAAAGTATGTGAAATATTAGTAACACTCAAAACATTATATAGTATACACATATCCTTCCATCCTCCTTGAATGAGCGAACTCATGTGAAATTTACTTGCCTAGATTAAAGTTTTTTTTTTGTTTTGGATTACGCTTGTCCTCAAATCATATTAACACGACATTTTGTACCTACTTATTATAATCTCTACTCAAGTATTATAATATACATATTGGGTTTTCCAATAATAGGTTCATTTTAATATGTAAAAAACAGTAGTTTTTAAAATATATCAATTGGTGTTTAATTAATTTTGAAGAGGCATATATACCATAGTCTAAAAACACATCTTTAAATTCTGGAACAAATTTTAAAATTTATAGCAATTTTTCAATAAATTCTATTAATTTTTATTCTTTATTGAATCGTTAATTGTAGAAATAGCTTGCCTTCCTCTTTACAGTGAATCAAACACCCATTAATTTATTTATTTTTAAAAATACTCGTTTTTACAACATCAAGATAAAAGCTCTGATATATATAATATAAAGAATAAATTATATTAATATTTATATTATTTTGTACCAGGAAAAAGCTAAAAAATGTTGATAATTCAAGAAGAAATAAAAAATATGGAATTTATGAAAAGGTTAAAAAATGTTAAGTAGAAATATTAAAAATGGGAGCATATTCATTTATTACTTAATNTTTAATTTAATTGGTTGAATAAAAATATTTATGTTAATATGTTAAATTTAAATTTCAAATTGCTTCAAATTANATTTATTTATTTTTAAAAATACTCGTTTTTACAACATCAAGATAAAAGCTCTGATATATATAATATAAAGAATAAATTATATTAATATTTATATTATTTTGTACCAGGAAAAAGCTAAAAAATGTTGATAATTCAAGAAGAAATAAAAAATATGGAATTTATGAAAAGGTTAAAAAATGTTAAGTAGAAATATTAAAAATGGGAGCATATTCATTTATTACTTAATTTAATTGGTTGAATAAAAAATATTTATGTTAGTACGTTAAATTTAAATTTCAAATTGCTTCAAATTATTATAAATCAACTGATATAAATCAATTGGGAGCGAAAACTAAGGCTAGTCTAAACAAATATGCATGTGTTAAGTTACATATTTAGCAACAAAAAAAGATGTCTTCCCATTGTAATAAAATACATTATAAGACAAATTCTCGGCAGCTCAGGATATTTGAATACAAAGTTGCGGACTCACTCGTGTGACAACAGAAAGAAGATGCTTCTTCTTCGTCATCATTCCCCCATTCTTTGCGTTTACTTTGTAAATTTCATCGTCATGAAGAAGCAGCACCAAACAGAGAAGAGCACCATAAGCTGAAGCAGGACCTTCTTATACATTAGCAAATATACGTCGAATTAATATAAAAATGGTGCGCAAAGCTGCTGTTCATTATTCTTAATATTTAAGTCTGAATCCCTGCAAATGACAATTAGAATTTTTCTTGCACACCCATCGGCGAAAAAAGTACATTATAATTCTCTTAAATTGCTTTTGCTGTCCTCTTTCCCTCTCATGTTTTAATAGGCAACCAAAATTCCAAGTCGGAATCCTCTATAGACAATTTAAATATTTAAATCAGGAACACCCTAATTAAGTAAATGACTACTCACCAAAAATGGCAAACAAATTATATAGCTTTTTAATGGGAATTCAATATAAAAGAAAAAAAAACAATAAACCAGCGTCCGATTCTAATTTTGAAATAAACTGCCCAATTCCATCAATATGTCCTCTTGATAAAAAAAAATATCGAACTTTTGAATGGACCAGCAAAGATGTCGGCGTAAGCCATTAGAGTAGACCGAACACTCCAAGTATTTATGATGTCAATTTATTGCCATTTCCAAATGCACGACCCGGCTCGGCTACAAATCATCACCACCACAAAATCCTAAAACAACAACAGCAAAATGAAAAATTATTAGAAATTTATATTTGGGAATTGTATATAGATTTGGGTCATGCCAATAGTGCCTGGGGCAATCACGATGTTGTTGGTATACGTCGAATAATATAAAATGCAATGGGCGTTCGTTCTAAAAAACCACAATTTAAAGTTTATAAGAATGAATTAAAAAATTACTATATATTTNCCCAATAGGCAATTACAATAGTCATACAGAAAATAACATCACCAATGAACAAGTGTAAAAGAATTCAAATATATTTTTAAATAAATTTAAAGTTTATAAGAATGAATTAAAAAATTACTATATATTTTGTAATAAAATATAGTTTTAATTAGTTATTTGCGTTACTAGAGCATAAAATCAATCGTTCTTAACTAGGAATTAAGCGAATTTTTCATCAAATTTTATACCAGAACATAATTTTATGAAGTAATTCTTACAATATGCATAAAACAACTGATTTTACAGATATTTGACTTAATAACGGTCGCATGACACGGTCTGAAACAGAAAAATGTTGTTTTATAAACCAAATGTATCCTAAATTTTGACATTGAAACATATTTGTTCGTAAATTATGTCTCTCTTTTCTAAGGAAAAATATAAATTTTCTCATTTGATAAACACATTTCAAAACTTAAAACCTATTTTTGGATACTAGATTGAAAAAAATAAGTTTAAAAATACTATTCTATAATATTTTTAAGTCATTCAATTCCATTGCATTACTGTTTTAGAGCTAAATACTATATACTCCTAATTTATTTTAAAAAATTATTATATATTTCGACTTCTTAATATTCTATTATTACTTTTAAACAATTAATAGGATATAATGTTTATTGTTTTAAGATTTAAAGATGTTTATTCCATTTTTAAATCAATCAATATTCTTAATAAGAATTTTAAGAAGAATTATCAGTAATATTATTATCAAATATAATTACAGAATTACATAAGAAACTTATTGGTGTCAGTACTTTGCTTTTCGGTTTTGGTTAAAAGTGGGCTGTCACTATTCGATTTATTTATGGGTCTGCGAATGTAATTGTAGCGAAATTCTAGAATGTAATTTTGGTTCCTCTCTCTCTCTTTCTCTCTGCCTATGTACCTAGTATTGATTTTTTGACAATATTCCTTTGAGCAATTGCAATAAAATAAATTCGATTGTCGATGAATTCCCTGAGCTCTGTCGAGAAGTATCGGTAACGGTTCGCGATATCGCTGAGGAGCGATAAACCTACCCAGTGCTAAACGGATATGTATCGATATCCCACGATAACCACCACACATATGACAAAACACATAATCTGCCGAAACAAGGCAACCAGCCGAAACAGTAATAGAGGCAATTGAATAGAAAGTGGAGCGGGGCAGCGCACCTCCTAATCACTTGGGTGAAATCCTCCATCCAGATTACCTTGTAATTTAACGATTCCGGTGATACATAATATATGTCGCTGTACCTATTTGCACCTCTATCAGCAATGATGGAAAGCTATTATTTGCAGAAGTGGTTCATTGTAGTAATCACCTCTTAATTCGCTCGTGTTCTATACACGTATCCTCCCCCAAACACACACGGGTATCCCTATACCTGTACACTAACGCACAATAATTAATCCCATANAAAACACACACGGGTATCCCTATACCCTATACTGTACACTAACGCACAATAATTAATCCCATAATCACAAAATTTGGAAAATTATTGACATTTTAACTTTAAATTACTGTTATAAACACCCTGATTTCTTCACACAGAGGAGGGAAGGATAAACCATATTCACGAATATATTGTCCACCCTTCTTCCCCTAAACTGGTACTGGTATAAAAGAGCACACTTTTAAATATTGTTATGAACCGGTGCTTTTGATTGCAAATTGTCGTGTGAAAAATTACCCGGTTAAAGACGCAAACACATAAACGTTAATGTAAACAGGTAAACGAGAATCGAAACTATTCAAAGGAACACTTCCCGTCTTGTCTTGCTCAATTCCAAACGTGGACTGACTCAACCTAATCCATGATACTTCTTAATAAGTGTCGTTGCTTCTCTATTCCCCAATTTTTAAAGACCTGCGCACAAGGGAGGTTTCGTCAAGTTTCAATTTTCACACCCAACTCCTAGTATGCTCCTTATCCGAGTTGGTGTGTATTTGTAAAGTTATAGTACCACTCTTAAAACCGCTCTGGCATTCCCTTTTCGCCGCAAATAGTGATCTGATTTGTGACCCAGAATAAATTTTTTATCCCGACGAGATGCCTGCAAATTGTTTCCACAAGATAGCAGTGTTCACTCTCTGCTCCTTCGTAAGATGCGGTCAGTCTCCTTCAATCTGATTGAATCCAATTGACAAATTGATCCCAAATAATATATGTGCATATGTACCTGTATGGAAATGGACTAGTCCTGAATTTTTTATTGTAATCTCTCCGTTTTTTTCACAACGTGAACAGGCCAGGTGCAAATCTAATCCAGGGACACTGTACACCAATAAATTTATTGGGGTTCTTCGGTTCACGAAACTCAAAGAGACGACGACTTTAATATACACAGTTAAATTTTATTGCTAAAAAATTGTTTAGATGAAGTATGAAAATTCGGAAAAGGTTGCCCTACTCTATGAAGGCATACAATATAATTTACTTTACCTTATATTCATTATTCATGTACCATTTCTTATGTCGCTGAATTTGTGTGCATTTTTGCAGTTTCGTTCACATTTTTTTCTTCTTTTCCTTTCCTACTTCTGAAATATGTACCCCGTTAATTGCCAATTTACTTGGAACAAAGCAATTCGCCAATTTACTATTTTAAAAAATTCCCATTTATATATTGACGTTTAAATAATACATAAAGGTAAGTGAAGCGTAAATTTAGTCAAGTTTACCTCTTTTTTTATTGGTTCAATTAGCACTTTTTCCAATTAGTAGTAGAAACATTTGATATAATTCGTTATAAAAACAAAATTTCCACATTTTCCATTGGATTAAATAAAAAACTAAATTTAGCTGTGTTGTTCTCATTTCGGTTATACAATATACATATATAATAGTAGTTTAAGCCATGTCAGGGTGCTAACGATTGATAATTAAACGAGACCGACATAGTACCATTACCTATACGTTTTGGGCAATTTCCTGCAAATAAAAATTAATATTTATCTTTAAAATTTGTGTTAAAACTGTTATATTTCTGATGCATTTTTTAATTTAAAAAAAAAAATCAGTGGAATATTTAAATATTACAATTTAAATACAGTAGAAGTCCAATAATACGGCACGGTCGAGACCGGCTCGGTGCCAGATTACCTGGTATTTCGGCATATCGAGCAGTAATTATATGAACAATTAGGTTAATAATTTAACTAAAAATACAGTAGGCAAATACATACAACAAAATTTCTTTACATTTCATATAATGTATGTACATGTAAAATGTCTTTTAATTTTCTTTACTTTTGGCGTTTAGTATAAATAGAAATAACGGAAATTCAGTTATTAATTATAATTATATTATAAAATTATTAACTTTTTCACCATGCTAAAATAATTTTTGCTTTCACCTTTCGAAAAATTAATCTNCTTTACATTTCATATAATGTATGTACATGTAAAATGTCTTTTAATTTTCTTTACTTTTGGCGTTTAGTATAAATAGAAATAACGGAAATTCAGTTATTAATTATAATTATATTATAAAATTATTAACTTTTTCACCATGCTAAAATAATTTTTGCTTTCACCTTTCGAAAAATTAATCTACGATATCATTTTTTTCAAATGTAAAATTTATAAATATAAAAACTCATAATCAACAAATAAATGCAGCACAAATAAGCTCTTTGTTCGTGGGGATTTCCTTCTTTTAAAAATACCGCGAATGAGTAATGTTATTTTATTGGGGATACCTTCCGAGATTACGAAGTTAATTTTTTTAATTAATTTTGCCATATTTATAAAATATGAACTGAAACGTATGCAATAGTTTCTAAAATTTGTATTTATTTATATTCATAAAGAAATATTTAGTTCTTCCAATGATTCTTTTTTGTAGACTTGTAAAA
>JXOV01005426.1:0-12885 GCA_001014945.1 Clogmia albipunctata
ACTCGAGTTTAATTATGGTTCGTTTTTTCTACAAGTTGTTTAAATAACTTGCAAATAATTTTACTTTCATTGCTTATTAATATTATAATGAACTCAAATAAATATAAATATTAATATATGAATAAAATTAATCATTTTGGATTGCTGCAATTGAGATCGATCGCAGTATTTCTTTATTGTCCGCACAGATCCTCGCTGATTAATTTGGATCGATACCGGTAATAACAATAAATAACTGCAGCTGAATTGTCTACCGATGAATGGAGATCTAATGCAGACACCTTAATTAATCCGGCTTTTGGTTGCCGATCTTCTGTTTGGCGCGATCGTCGATCAGTTCTTTATGGGAATATAATGCAGTTGTTGGCGGTAGGTAGCGAAGATTGGGAAAAGTACCTGTAAAAATAAAATCGAAAGAAGCTGAATAACTGAATTCCTTTTCAAGCACCTGTCCTCGAATATCGTGGGGGCAATATAACAATAAAAGGTTTATCCCTCGCACTTTGCTCGAGATCACCTGTTTTTGAGTGCACGCCAATAAAAATTAGGTTCACATTAGACAGGAGGGGATCCTACTCAAAGGTGCTCGTCCAAAAGTCAAATTAAGAGTAATGTAGCGAAGATCCTTAATTTGGAACGAATCGATTATGAAATGTTGAGTTCGAAATGCAGTGTCAAAGAATACAATAAGTATGGATCATTAAAAGATCATTATCGGCTCGTCAGATCGAAGACCTCCTTCGCAACTGTATGGAATTATTGAGACAAATTCAAAAAGATCAATTGACTGTCCAGGAAAAGAGAATGTTTCATGTCAAAACATTAATTTTGAACGAAAGGAGAAGTGTAACTTTCGTGCACTTTTTGTATAAAATGTGTTTCTGTTACTCATTCGAGTACTTTACAAAATCTTAATGTTAATGCATTTTTTGTTTGTTTTATCAGTATTCAGTATACACAATTCAATTGGTATTGATGGACAAGATCCGCAGAATGTGGTTATGAATAATAAAATTGCAATTATTTGATTTTCCTGTAGAGTATCTTTAAATTTTAATTGTTAAAAATTACTATAAATTTTATAATAATTTAATATAAAAATTATAACTAGAATTTCTCTAATTCCAATCATTATAAATTTAATTGTGCTATTTATTTTTTAAATAATGAATTGGTTTATGTTTCATCTTTTACAAAAAAAAATATTCTCAATTTATTCCAGCCAGTTAATGAGCAAAATTCCCAGGAATAATATACTCGAAAGAGACAATTGAATGTTGCAATCCCAAAAGTACTTTGAAACTAATGTTCTTAAATAAAACCAAAGTTAGAATTGTGCAATTCTTCTTAACAGAACATTGCATATTTGGTAAGCAACAGCGACAGTTCGAAATCAAGACTACGTTGTTTGAATTCCTTAGAGGGCTAAACATCCAAGTGTCCAGCAGCGGCGCTACTCTAGAATCTGAAGTTAGAACAGGTTATGGATGTCCTACAAGGACTAAAGTTTATAGGCACGATGTAAGGCAGAGATACGAGGGAGACCAATGAACCTTCAGGTTTAAGTGTGGAGGACCACATTAAAATTAATTAATTAATTAATACTAATAAGTTTACGTCTACCCTGCTTTTTTTAACTTTTTGCAGTTGTTAGGCAAAATTATCTCGCCTAAGTATTTTCTCAAAAGAAAATTATTATACACCAAAATTTCAAAGTCCTCACCTGTTAGCTTTTCATGTTCCTTGGAAATGTATCTTGAATTGCTACATGACCGTATTCATTTGGACGTTTAGTTAGGCTTTAAATTAGTTCTATATTATTAACAGTGATGTTGTGAATGTTCGCATCCGCAAATGCATGAATTTAAACACCTACATCTGCACTTAAGAATAAGATTAAACCCGTTGGTTAAGGTTAAGTCTCACTATGTTCTCTACAGGAATTGAGAGGTTTAATTTTTTACATTTGCATTAAATCAAAGCGGTTGTTTATTCGGATGTTTACTAGATAAGAAATTTAGTGAAGAACCTGCACTTCCTGACTAACGTTGGGCTTGTGACACAAAAAATTGAAATAAATAACTTTAAGCGACAAAATGTCCCTATTTAAAAATTTCCAAATAATTTTTATAATTTGATAATTAAACTGCTATGTTGTTGCTGTATTTTGATGGCAAGCGACTGCAATTTAAAAAAATAAAAGTCCAGTATTAGATCCGCTTTGACTGTTTGATAGACCAACTGAAGGCGCAGAAGGGCTTTCATTGTGCTGTAACTCAATCTAGTTTTACGTCCTTTGCCTGGCCAAATCTTACCGCAACTTTGTGGGACGGGTTTAGGATTCGGCGTAAGCCGAGTCTTCCAAAGAAGTCTTCCAACGAAAAAATCTACTAGTAAGAGAAACACCAAAATAAAATTTACCAAAAGTATGTAAAAGAGTTTTGGTCAAACAATGTTTCCCAATTTTTGCAACCAATTAAACTTCCCCTTCTATTATATTTGGATCAGCTGGATGTCGTTGGTGGCGGCGTTGGAGAGCCTCATATTAAGTCCCTTCATTCATTTTGTGCTCCCTTTCAAACATGTGCTCTTCAATTCGTGAATTTTTTAAATGTTCCGTTTCTGCATTCTTCGTCTTTGGCAAGTGCATGTGCTCACAGAAATTGTTCATTGATAATATCTGCTTGACTTTAAGTATTTAAATTATGGATTTTTTATTTCAAATTAATTGACAAAACCCGCCACTTTAAAAAACAGATGATAATTTAATTCGGGAATTGGCCCGGGTGAGTTCTTTCAATTAAGCCAAGAAGTACATTAAATCAATTATTATTAACGTTTTAATAAGAGACAAGAAAATGAACTGATCTTGAAATATATATGATCGAATGTGGGTCAAATGAATGATCATTTATTGACCCAGAGGGACTTAAAATTGCGCCAGCAACTTTTAACACTTATAAAATATAAGAATACACGTTTTTTTAATGAAAATTATTAAGTGGGTGCATATAATATTTCCATTAAACAGAATTATTTTTAATATTTTCTTGCATATTGCCAGGTGTGAAAATTGCAAAAATAAAATCATTTTCGATCAACCTCGACAATTCCATTTAAGGGCTTCCATTTCTGTTAAAAATATTTTAATTTTATTTTGTAGGTACACATTTGTTGTTCAAATGTTTTCATAAATAAAACAGAAAAGTATTTTAAAAATTTTAATCTTAAAATATGGTAAGAAAACTAAATAAAAGATAATAAAAAAAAGAGACGTGTAATTGTAGACGAACAATGGAAAGCATACAAGAATTTTTAAAAATTTAAAATCCGTCGATATAAAATAAAATGAAAATAATTACAAAAAACAATTATTATTATTATTATAGGATGGATTGTGCCATGAATATAAACTGAAATATATATTTTTTGTAAGAAAGCGCTCATGGGCCGAAAATATAAAACTTTATTATTATTATATTCCAAAATGACAAAATTACTAATTGAAAACTTTAGAAAATCATACATAAAATTTTTACATAAACTTACGAGGGTGCAACACACTTAAATGCTTATCATAATAGAAGTGCCTTAATAGATCCATGAATAGAAAATCGGCATATTGAAACATAACGCCTTGAAACCGGCCGGCATCATATAGATAGGGAAAGTATGTACAAAATGGCATGGTGTTTTGTTTTTGGATCATAATTCCCTTATGGGTAGCACAGAACAACGCCATATTATACAGTAATCATATTTGGTTATCTATTTATTAAAATTAATATACAATTGTATGGACAAAATGGCCTACCTCTAAATTCGATATAATTATTGGCATAATTTCGCTAAAAAAACCCTGTGTTCGTCTAGGAACATATGTTCAAGAACTGTAAACCCAATGCCAACAATTTACTATCCTTTTCCGGATCTAGATCTTGAAAAAAGGTCTTTAGAGTACAAACGTGAACATTTTTCTTCATTATATTGAGAAGTTTTAAGAAAATTTGGACTTCGATATTGTCTTGCCTCCAGGACTGACGATGAGTTGAGTTCTTATAATTTCTGGGCATTTTGGATATCTATAGACAAAATATGTCCGGTTTAATTAGATAAATACCACTAATTGACAAAATGAGAGGTATGCCATTTTGTCCATATGTCACTTTGAAAGAAAAAAATTTAAAAAAAATATAAATATAGGATTCTATTTCTAGAAAATCTTATTTTAACACAAAGATGAATCCTTAATGGATAAAATTGGCACCAGGATAATATGTAATTTTGCAAAACTTTTGCAATATGTTCAATTGAACTGAATGTAAATAAAAACTCATTTCGCCGGAGAAACTTCTGAAGGCCCTGGCACGACGCATGGACCGAATGCGTTTAAATTTTTGCAGGATAGCCAAAGCTATTATGGTCACATTATAGCTCAGCGAACTAGAAACAGCCAAAATCCAGGAACACCCCCTATACCATTTTGTCCATATTTCCCCTACATTAAAAATCAATCGCCTAATTGAAACAACACATCGGTCCATAGAAACATCCTTCTTCGATGACACAACAACCGATACCGATCTGGGTGTAACTAAAGTTTTTCAAATGGATTTTCAATTTACTTACCAATTGTCCATAATTGACTATTGAATAGCAATTCTATGAATCATTATTGTATTTGTAATGATGCGATTAGCACTTTAACCAAATGATTCTATATAGAGCCTTTTTTCGGCAGGTATTTGCCACCGAAACAGAACACAATTACTACGAATCTGTATTCTTTTATTGAATGGAAGAAAATTACTAGTATTGTAGAAAGATCTGATTATCTCTTTGATTATGTGCACTTCATCCAAGCTTTGAAATCCTAATTGGTCGAACAAATAGTATTGACGATACTAGTTGTTTAAGAGTTATGGCCGGTTATATTATTTTTGAAAATGTATTTAAACATATATTAATGTTGTTAGTGAAAACGAGTAATGTAGTTCAAAAGAAAAATAACGGAATTCGGGTTCAAACCAGGGCCCATTGAGTTGAATTTATGATGACTCTCATTTGAATCCCTTCATTTTTATTAAGTTCTAAATTGATAACAACTTATAACAAAACTTAAATATGCGAAGTTAATGTTGATTAATCATATTGAAAGTTTTGTGATTTTCATTTGTTTAAGCCTTTGAATATAATAGGGTAATAGATTAAATTTAGGAGATCTAGGGTTAATCCCACCATATAATGTAAATAATTTAAATTTGAGCGAATTGAAAAGATTGTTAAATTTTATTAAAGAATAAATATGTAATATATAATTATAGATATTAGTATATAAGACTTAAATGTAAATATTTTTCTTTTTTGGTCACAAATGATCTTGTGGTCGATGTCACTAATAAAGATTTTTTTAAAAAAAACTTCGTCTTTCTAAATGAAATTAGTTAATGATTTGCGTAAACTAATAAAGTTGTAATCACATGTAATAAAACAATAATTCAAAGCCTTAATAATTACATACTACATATTATTTCAACGATTATATTTCTGTGGTGATCAGGATACTGTACCAGTACCTGGCATGCTACCAAGACTTATAAAAATTGTGTAATATACTGGTAAGTTGTAAGAGCAAGAGGCTGGAAGTGGAGTAAGATTTTGCAATCAGTACGGGATTTTGATTGATGGCAGGAAATTGTTTCATCTCTCATCTCTTGGAACTGGTAAGCTGCTCCGAATAATCAATTACGGTCTGGGCTTTAATTGCACACCAGCACCACAGAGGCTCCAGCTCTCCTCGGTCTTCGGCCTTCGTATGCAAAATGCCATTTTAATAGCATCGGAAGCAGATGGAGAGAAAATTGCCGCTCATCTAACAATTAATAATGATCGACCCCAGGCTGATTGCATAGGACTGATAAAATTGCATATTCTTTTAATCATTTATCAAGTTATTTGCTTCCTCCCGGTTTGCTATTAACCAGAAGCTTCGGCCAGAGATGTTAACATTAATAAAATAAATTATTAAATCTGTTCGCCGAAGAAGATTCAGTTCGAATAATTCTATATGCAGCGAATAAATGCATTTTCTGGGGAGTATCGAAGAGAAAAGGAAAAGGCCTTAAGGGTCAATTTTTAGGAATAATATCCAAAAAGTTATTCCTTTGTGAACAATCAGATCGTCATATATAAGCTATTATCTAAAAAGAAAACAAAAAATTCATTTAAAATAAAAATTGAATGATTTAAATTTTTTAATTTTATTTTATCGAATTTTATCATGTTTTATTTTTCTGATATGTATAAATCAATCTGCCTATAGTCAAATGGTTAGCAACCTTGACTGCGTCCTCGAGGTCGTGGGATCGAATCCTGAGCGTATATTTTTCTAGCACGAAAAAAGTTTCCATTTGTGTATATCAATATCATTGCGAATTATAAGTAATTGCGCAAAAAATTGGGCGGGTTGACTGGATGTTTTTAATTGACTACTGATAAACAAATATTTGCTATATCAAAATACTATATACATTTTTATGTAGATTAAGACCTGGTACATATTTACAGTAATTACGTTTAAAATAGTTATTTGTACTACAAGGGCGTAAAGTCAACTGTTTTTTACGAGTAAAACAGGTGAGAAACATTCGAGAGGAAGGCAAGTGTTTCATCTTTTTCGAGTTAAAAAAACAGGACTTTACACCCGAGAAGGACATAATATTTTCAATTTCACATTAAATTTCATTATTTACAAAGAAAATTTAAAAATTTACATGTTTCACAAATGTTTCAAGTGAAATTTTAACTTGTAAAGATACCGTTAACGGTTGGAATACAAAATAATAAAGTAAACTTCCTCTTCACTACTTGGTCATAAGGCAAATGCCAATTTTATTGTGACATGGAACATTGGTTTACTTTTATTTATAGAAAATAAATTTATTACTATAATTTACATATATTTACGTAATGTGCCAAAAATCGAACAAAAATTGCCAAATTATATGCAGATGGCTGTTGAAACGGTAAATATTAAAATTATTAAACAAGGAGCATTAATTAATTTGATATATAAACATGGTCCTATAGCAAAGCAGAGTCCAATATTTTGTGTAGTTTAAGGGCAACAATGGCGACCAAGTTTTGGCTTTCAAACATACTTGTTTTATAGCTTATGACAATTAGTGCCAAAATAGTGAAACATTACGAATGAATGTCAAATGAATATTGAAAAAACAGTATGTTTCGATACGGGAGTGCAAAATTATATTTATAATCTTCTTTTTTTTATACAAAAATTGTTAAAAACGTTATCAGATAATAATTCCTATGGTTTTTATTGATTTACGAAGGGATTTTATATACTTAACAGACTTTATTATTTTAGTAAATATGTATGTAAAATATTAATAATCTTCAAATGAATTAAATTAAGTAATATTTAAATACAAAATATATGAAGAAACGAAGGTGAAATACGGATAAGAGGGGCAGATTTTATAGGTAAAGTGCCGCCCGGACCATTCTTGACATTGCAACGAAAAAGGTGTAGGGTCATCATTACTATTATTTCGAACCCAGACAGGTTTTCAAAGATTGGAAAGAGTACATAGAACCGAAGAGATAAGCCGGATCTTTGTGTAATACTACTTATATGCTGTTATTCAATGAATGGATAAAGATGAGATTTGTGAAATGGGTGGTATTTTTCATAGCATGTGTGTTCTGTTTGGGTGGCAAAACTCTTTAAATCAAATAGACTCTCTTCCTCTCTCTCTGTGATTGGTACCATGAACTGATGATAACATATAATGTATTCAATTGTGAAGGATTGGCAAATGAATAGATATGTCATTTCATCTACTGAACAATAAAACAAGGGCTAGTTATAGTCAGGCTTTTTTTTTGGATATTTCAACTGCTTAATTCATCAACTCTTGCAAAACGAAACGTACCTTTACCATATAACAATAACCAGCTTTAGAATCTGCCAATTCTTTTGGATTGCGAACTACTCCTTATTTACTCTACACCAAAAAGAACGCTGTTAAGGTAATAACTTTGATTACGTAAAATCAATTGGTTAAACCTAGACCGGTAACGCTTGTTGAGTCGTTGAAGAAAAAGAAGATGTCATTAGTGTTCATTTGGTACTAATCTTAAATATGGAACCCAAGTAGAAAACTTAGTGATCCTGTAAAATCGGGACTAGTACGTTCTAATTTGATTAAATAAAAACTAATTCTTAACGTGACAAATTTGTGTATTTAAGCCACGAGCGTAGCGAGTGCCTTAAAGAAGGCCCGAGTGTTTAATAGTGCTTATAGACTGTGTTTTATACAAAATTTTATGCATTTTTAAAATAAATTTACACAAAAATAGTAATAAAAATTGTTTAATTAAAAAGTTCGGTAAGCAGCTCTGAATTAAAAATTTGAACTATTTTGTATCCCTCTCTTACTCATAACCGAATATTTTGCATCTCTCTTTCTCTTACTCATAGCCGCGAGGCGTAGTTAAAAAATTTCCAATAGGTGGTTTTCTAATAAAATAAAAAATCGTTAATACTGGCCAATTACAGGTTAGCTACGCCCTTCAAAACTGATGACCATATAAATTTAATGGTTTACTTTTACGGAGGTCACGCTTTAATATTAAAGAAAAAGCCCACATGCATTAAAGAAATTTTTACAGCACTTGTGCTATAATAACAACTTTGACAGAACAAATTTGAGTGTCATAATGTCAATTTTAAGCTACAAAAATGCATAAAATAATTTTAAAACTAGACCATCAACCTTAGATATTTATTGGTCACTTATCTGGGCTGTGGTTTGAAAATCGGTTTCCATGTTGTACAGCCCGAGAGGTGCTTATAATTAAAGGAGGGACAGACATTGGGCGAATGATGGAGCACCGAAGATGATAAAAAACAGTAGCAACAAATCTCCTCCAGGCTAAGTGATTATCTCAAACCATTTTTTCCGCAAACTCTTTGCTTCTCGCAAAGTATTCGCATTTTTATTGAACCACTTCTCTCAAAGTCTGCTTCAATATGGTTTTCTTTTAGTAAATTTTATACGCTGCATTTATCTTATCGCCAAAGTCATTTTTAATGACAGTGTCTCTGAGACTTAGCCCCATAAAACATTGGAACATGAAATTAAATTTGATGTTAGAAATGCGTCCAAATTAGTGTGGAATTTTTATAGACAATTTTCGCCAAACAGTCACTGTAGACACATTATTATCATTTCAGACAAATTGCAATGTGGAAAAAGTTTTTGACATTAAAATATTTAGGTTAGTATTAAATTTTATATAGTCTGTCGAATAAAGCAAAACAAAAAATTTGGTTATGAGAAGATTTTCAGTAACAATATTTTATATGTACTCGTATAATCTGCCAATATTGATAAGTAAACAAGTGATAGAAGTGAAATATACCGCAAAATTCTAAAAAAATTTTTATTTAATGTAATGATTTATAGGAAAAAAGAAAAGAATTACATAAATATCAGGGGCTTGTTTAAGTTTTCATCTTTAAATTGTCCTTTTGACATTTGATCCTTAATTAATATAATATTGGCTTTGTGATATAACATAGAAATTCCCTTGATTCATGGTGGTCCCAACATTTAAGAATTTTATAATTTTGAGTTTGTAGAGGTTTCATAGATTTAAGAGCTCTCGATAAATACAGAGCTAAGATACAATAATATCCGTCTCACATATAATTTGCTTATACTAGTTTTAATCGAAGGATCGAGAATGGATCTTCTATTTACAATTGGAGAATCTTTATATTTTATACAATTCTATTGAAAAATGTTTGCATTTTAGTAAATTGTTTCATAAACGTATAATATTGCCGTAGATAACTATATGTACCTCTTCGCTTATGGAGTTGACTCTTCCTGCCTAGACCACTTTCTTGTTCTATTTATACTATTGAATAATTTTCAACGTACTCTTATCATAATGATGAAAGCCATCTTAGGAATCATTAAGCTTTTATATGAATCATTTTTATTACACCTGGCGTTCCGCACCGCACACTAGCGAAGTATAGATCTGGAACTTCAAAGGAGGAGTTAATTATATATGCCATATATATTTTTTGCTACATACAATCATGTGAATATATTGTGGTTGTGTTTTATTCAATCAACCGTTGCTTTTCATAATAAAAAGAATTATTTTTTTTAGATTAGGCAAATAGCATTAACAGTATTTGGTCCGACGGCCGTTCATGACGAGGAGTGTATAGGTGTCTTCTTTGCACTTTTAAGATTTATGACAGTTAAAACACTGTCAAAAGAAGACATCCATACAATCCTCGGTGAGACAATCCATGATCCTACAATCCCAAGTCTATTTTCAAACTAATCAAATCCGTGATAACAGGACTCTTATTCCACCAGTTTGTTTCCTCCTTGACCTCCCCTCCCCCATGTAAATACCGAGGCTTGACGAACCTTAAATTACTCTTGTTCAGTCGTCATTAACGACTTTCTGGGAGCTCACACTCTCTGACCATTTCCCACGATGCCACAGTCGGCTCTTGGGAATGCTCGTCCGATTATCTAGACCATCCAGCCAGCTTCTCTTGGGGATCCACTTCGCTCCAGTAACGCAGGACCCTCTGCACACCATCAACCCCCAGTGCATGGCGTTATATATGTTTGAGAAGTTAGGATCCCAAGTGCTCAATTCAATATAACACATAACTTAACCCCGTTTTATAACAATACATTAAAAGTTAACTACAAATTTTTCAAAAGCAAAGAAAGCTTAACAAATACCAATCATTTTTAAAAACTAGTGAAGAACAATACAATTAATTAAATTATTAATTAAATTTTGTTAAAATATTAATTATGAATTTTCTTACATTGTTTTATAAAATTTGAGCCACGCTTCTATATTTTTCAAATTTACCTTAACTTTAATTCGCAATAATTTTTTAATAACTCTTTATCCTATTTATTCTTCATTTAATTTTTTTCTGACTGTTATGAATGAAATCCACAGATTCTTTGTGTAATGCAAATAAATGTGTATATGGTCAAAGCATGAGAGCCAATAAAGATTATTTGACGAGTCAGAATATGGATCGTAAACTTCAAATAACAATAAAATCGAGGAAGCTTAAAATGTTCTTCCACTTAAGAAGTCGGTACTTTTATTGTAATTTATATTTAATTACACACATGGTTGACCACCAATAACTGTTTGGTACTTGGAATAATTATTCCGTGGGAAAAGATTTTTGAGGAAGACATTTTATAGTAAAATTAATGACATTCGTACATTTGTTACAAAAAAATTAATCAAACGGATCAATATCCTTATAGATGATCGATCAGAACAATTAGTGACTGTATGAGACAATTTATGTTATATAACTTTTAATAAAAAAATATTTAATTATTAAATACTAATTCCTTATTTTTTTGTTATTTAAAATTATTTTCTAAATATATTAAACCAATTGTTTAAGTAACAGAAATAAAATTAGAAAAAATATCGAATTTTGAAATATAATTACGTATACTTCTAAGTTAAATCTTCAGACTTAGAGTATTGCTCAGAAATTATTTTTTCGATCATCGATCGATACGATCTACCTTTTGATAGAGTGGATCGTGGCAAAGTGGCGAATGCTTAAGAATATTTCAAAGTGGATAGCGATCGTCGATCTTTACCTTGATGTGTGTCATGCTCTGGTAATAGAGATTGGAGCTGGTCGTAAATTGCTTCCCACACACTTGACATTGGTGGGGATTCTCATCGGAATGTATCCACCGATATACTCGAGATACTGAAGCCGTTGCTGCACACACATGCAGTTTTCAACTGCAAAAACGATGGGAAAAACCGGTGAATTATTGAAAATTAATTGGTTTGAGGTCTGTTGGTTTAACAATATAAGTTTGCAAATTATTAAATTATTAACGGTTCTGCTGCGTAATTTGCAAAGAAGATTATAATTAAAGGTTTTTTTTTTATATTTAGTGTAATCCATCCTCCCAAGCACAGGATAGTCCGACATTCTTCTAGCAAATCACCCAAAATTTTATTTAAAAATATCGATTATAGAATGGATTGGATGTGAAAATACATCTAGTCATTTTAATATAACAGGTCAATTGAAAAGTTCCCGGCCCTTCCATAGTAATTCACATTATTTTGGTTTGATTTGAATTGTTTGGGACATCCTTCTAAACCCTTTTAAAATTGTTGCCAGACCGGACCTATAGTTTTGTTTTAAAGCGAGCATTTGAAAAACTGGCTTTTTGCTCTTATATCGTCTCACACTTCAGTTAATCGTAAGGGTTTTTAATGATTAAATTATGAAAATAATAGTAATGGATCATTTCAAGAGAATATAGAAAATTTAATAGCATTTCGCAGTCAGGAAAAGGTGGGAATCGAATGTACAATTTTTTTTCGCCACTAGGATTTGATTCGTTCTGTAATCAGACCTCAAATATTTCTAAAATATCAATATAGTAGAGCCCTGTTATCCTTTTAACTTCTATTGGGTAATTAACATCCATTATACATCCCGAATTCCAATAAACGGAATTTATCTTCTTGTCAGGTAGCATTTTCCTACTTGGGAACGCTTAGCCATTTGCAGTCCAATATTCGACAACTAATTCCTTTTAGCAGGTATCAACAGAAGGTTTACTAACAATCCCGAAATGATAAAAAAGGCATTTGGAACGTGATCTGCGTGAAGCATTGCTTTGAAATAGTCTTACCGTGTGCATGTTGCAAAAGTGAAAAATCGCGGCAGGCTTCGCGCGGATAGATGTCTCATTCTCAATAGTAATCAAATATAAAATCTATGCAGTGGTTATAAATCTCTATTATCTC
>JXOV01005428.1:5779-35846 GCA_001014945.1 Clogmia albipunctata
ATGAAACACTCGCCTTCGGCTCGAATGTTTTACACTCGTTTCGGTCGTTAAAAAACAGTTGACTTTACACCCTTGTAGCACAAATAACTATTTATCAACAAGGTCGATAAGATATGTCATTATTTAACACTAGGGTCTTTAAAAATTATAAGCGTTGGGTTTTTTTTTAATAAGATACCTTTAATCAATATTGCCTATCGACTAAGTTTTATTAAAATTACCTAATTAAATATCTAAAAAATAAAAAAAATTTAAATTAAAATTTATAATGTAGTTCTTTTTCCTACAACTTCGGAGTGTTATAGAGAGAGTTACATCTTTGATACATAGTTTAAAAAGTCGTTCAATGGAAGAGAGGCCCGAAATGTGTATTTCGTTAAACGGTTCGGTTTATTGTTAATACCACACGATAAAATAAAAAAAAAACAATCTTTAAACTACAAATTGCATTTTTACCAAGCATAAAAATAAAATAAAAATTTTTTACTAAACAAAAAAAATATCACAAAAAATTATGAAATAATTTATCTATTATAGTAAAGAAACTAATAACTATCACTAATTTTAGCAAGTTACTCGCAAATATTAAGATAATGTTGAATATAAGTGTACTATTGCTTTTGTCATAGCTATTATGTTTTTCAAGATTTGATTAAAATATCTGATTACATTGTAATTAGACTAAAAGTGATTTTTATTTGTAAATTATTCTGTTTAGTCTATACGAATTATTGGAAAACACATTTCCTATAAAAATGATTCTCATTTCTATTCTATATTAAAATAAGATATACAACAAACTAATCATAACTCTAAATATAATCGTTATTCTTATAATTAGTTATATCAATATTTGTAAAAAAAAAAAGAATTCCTGGCATAAAGAGCAAAACTCACTTGATGTTGTACATATTATTTTTCATTAGCAGTATTGTTTTCTTAAATAATAAAACAAGGTAGAAAAATACGCTACATAAGAATAGAAAATATTCTATATATAAAATTAATTAATGTGTGGTTCAATAGTAAGTATTTACTAGAAATGTTGTGGATATTCACATTCGAAAGCGGTGTACATCCGCACAAATTTTGACATCAGCATCCGCAAGAATTCAGTGCGGATATTTTGCGGATGTGGATGTCTAACAAACCTATACATTTTGACCAATTAAGAACAAAATTTTCCTTAGCAACCAGATCGGACAAAGCGGAAATATTACTTTTCATGAAATATAATGGACCAGTTTAAATATTTGATCATGTAATATTTACTGAAGTTGTTAAAAATTGCTAGTGCTGTTTTTTCAACAACAAAAATGCCTTTAAATATGATTTAAATTTCAAGCATCCGCATCTAAATTCGCATCCGCGGATATTAAATCGACATCCGCAACATACCTAGTATGTAATATATTATTGAAATTTTGATTATTGGTAGAGTGGGCGAAGAACCCGCTCAGGGATTATAGCCTCTATTTCTCTATTCACATATAAAATAAGTGAATAAGAAAATAGTTCAGACGTACGATATACGATATCGTCCTAGCTCTCCCTATCTCTCAAAATTCTGTTCCTAACTGACAATATTGTTTAGACTTTTAGAGTATTTTCAATATATTTATGGTTTGAATGGACTATAGCATTTTGGATAAGAAAAAATGGAATCAGTTTTTCAGCATCGCACACTAGGGCAGTATAGGTCTTAACACTTTAAATGAGGGGTTCAATCTGATTAATAAGTACAGTCAGTTAATACGAATTGTCAGATAATTTCGAGCTACGCAAAATTAAGTTAACATGTGTAAGTGTGTTTTCTCCCTGCACTGGTAACCCTTAAATGAAATTGGGGTAGATATTATACAATTCATCAGCCGATATTTTTACAATGTATTCTTTTAAATAAAAAAAATTCAATTCATGTGACTTTTGCCGATAATACTTTTCCAATAATTATTCCAGTATTATCCAAATTATTTTTAATTATTTATTTTTAAGCTCTAGGGGAGCCTTTCTGGTTTAATCGAGTTCTGAAGTAGATGGATGGTTAGAAACTCATTCTCAAGGTTATTTTCCTTGAATCTTTATTTACCAAAGGATTTTTAAAATGGTAAACGTCCAAAGGAAAAGTAAATATTTTTATTTGAAAAAGGTTTTAAACAAATTAAAAATTGGTTTCTGAAAATAAAATAATAAAATAGCTATTTTAAAATATAGACGGGAAATGTCTAAATTAAAACATAATTTTTAATTAATCTCCCGAATCATAGTCATGTGACTAGTGCTGCTATCAATTCAATCAAACGTTCTAGAACGATCAGAAATGAGTTATTTTTGAAAATATGTTGTGGCTTCAGGACTGCTGTCTGGTTTAATCGGGTTTCACGACAACAACAAGACCGAAGCAACAGATGACCGAAGCGTGGCACAATGAATGAATCGTCAGGGAAACTCTCACTTACTCATCCAAACAAATAAGTGGTGTACTGATGAAATAAAAGTGGCATGAGCAAGAGCCAGAATAATTCGGAATGAAATTGCCGTGGAGAGTCTGCCGTCTTGTTCTTACTACTGAGCGCACAGCAGACAGCACAGCCACCTCCTCACAACATACACACACACCACGCACACAGAGCGTAATCAGAAGCCAGGCGGGTATATAAGGAACTCTATTTGCTTATCAGCAAGCCAATTCCAATCAGATTTTCCCGCGAATTGTCTCGGCAACTTTGCGCTCTCTGTCTCTCGGAAAAGTGTGTTCAATTCTCAGACCTGGACTGATTACAACTCCTCAGGAATATCAGTGGAGTGAATGTGTTAAATTGAAAAATAAAATAAATACGAAAAGATAAAGTTAAAAAAGGATAAAAAGTTGATGAAAGTGATTTGAAATTTAAAAAAACACAAAACCGTTAGAATGAAGTTCTTGGCCAGTTTCTTTACCCTCGTCCTGACTCTGTACTGCCTTTCGGGATTCCATCAGACGGATGCGTGGCCTATCTTGAACCCAGAAGTGGTAACTCATCTCTTATTATAAAGAAAATTACATTGCTCATCAGACAAATCGCGCCAAATTGAAATTGATTATGATGTGATGATGTTTTTCTTAATTTATTTCTTTTTTTTATTTTGTTACCAAGAGGAATTCACTATCTGATAGAGCGATCTTTTGTTCTCATTACTTGCTCATTTTTTAATCAAATTATAAATTACTCTTAACAGATATAGAAAATCCATTCAATAATTCAAACAAATTCATCATAAATTTAAACAAAAAGTGATAATTTGAACTCAATCACACTGGTGGCGTTTAAAATATAAAAAAACTGATAATTTGAATATTTAAACTCAGTTTTTTTTTATATATAATAAGTGCCTTAAGACTCGTTTAATTAAGATTGATGTGAGACAAACCAGTTTGTACGAAATTTTTAATCAAAATTACATAAGATAAAGTGACCTAACAATTATAAATAATTTAAAAGTCCAATAACTAATCGAATTTAAATTAATTTAATTCTTTCTATTTTTAGATTTTGATGAAACAAGCTATAATTTTTGTTATTAAGTAACGTAATAAATATTATTCGCATATGATAAAAGTTAAATTCGTAATTACTTTTTAGTGAAAATACAAAAATAAGTCTAATATTCACAAATGGAGATTGATGTGCGATTAATTAAATTCCTTGGCTTTTATTTAAATAAATAAAAAATAAAATTAAATAAATAAATAAATAATAAGAATTTCCATAGAACATGTATTATTTCTGAAAACATGTTTAGATTGATAACAAAGATATTATAGTAATATAATTTGAGAAGAATATTAAAACCCTAATTATAAATATCATTGATGCGAAAATTTAAATAAAGTGTAAATTTTGATAATAAATATTCACCCAGTAGAAGAAACAGGGCTATGTTTTGTGTGAATTTCATACAAACTAATTCTACAAAAAAAAATAAAAAACCTTCCGTTCTTTTCATCCGCACTTTTTAAATGTGTTTCTGACTGGATATGTCGTACAAATTTCATAGTCCAATTCATAATCAATCTTAGTAATCAAGTCGCTTCATTCACAATATTGACAATTCGTATAAATTTCTTTACAAAAAAATGTCGTCTTAAAAGGTCATTTTATTATCAAATCGAAATTTTGTCCTAAAATACTGTTGAAACAGGATGCTGAAGATGTGACCTTAATAAAATAGTGGCAGTTATCAGAATTTCTAGTGTACTTTCTTCAAAATTAGAGTTTTAACAAAATTTTAATTTAAAACAATAAATTTGAATAGTAGTACCTATTTCTGTCGTTTAAAAATATAATTAAAATTTCGTTGGTTCTTTTATTTTGTGGTAAAAAATATCAAGAACTACCTTTTTTAAATGCATTAATTTTATATAAAAGACTAAAGCATTTCTTAACCAAAATTTGGTTTTTAATATGAAATATTTTACTAATAATATATACGTAAATGTAACACATTAGAATTCGGTTATATTGACATCTAAAGGAAGTGAATAGTACTTAATATTAACCGGACGTTATACAATAGTTATTTGTGATACAAGGGTATAAAATATGCCGTTTTTTAACGAGGAAAGGAGTGTGAAATACGAGCTGTGAGGCGCGTTTTTTTAATTGCTTTTGAGTTAAAACACGTTTTCGTTTAAAAAAAATTACGTAATACTAATTAAAAACATTTTTTCCGTAACAACGTTTTCTATTTGAACGGTTTTCAAATATTATTTCACCGTTATAAAGACCTATATTAAAAATTTTACACTTTTCCTAATAATGTCGCAGAAATTTTGAATTTGAAATAAACTAATTCGATTATGACTTTCTTTTTTTCACTAGTGCAAAAAGATGACTCATTATGAAACTCAAATCGATGTCAAAAAGCTAACCTTCCGATGCGAAAATTTTATTAAATTTATAAAAAGAAAATAAACGAAATAAATCTCAATTCAAAAATATAGCACCCTGGAGTGCCTTCTCGGAGGTCAGAAATCAATTCCTTGGCGGTTATTTTTCCAGTGCGTAAAAAGTTTTCCATCTGTGTATATAAATAACATTGCCGAATAATATTCCTAGTGAATGGTAATGGCGTCAAAATATAAATAGAATGGTCCCGTTTACAACTCGTCTAGGACTATGTGCTATTGATAATCACTAAAACATGACACAATTTCTAATAAATCAGACACCACATCCTAAAAACCAGTTATACTAACTGTATGGCTATTGTAAGCATGTCATTATATCCGTCTATTTAGTAATGAATTTTATATTTAAACCAAACTTTGATATTAATTCGTCATAATAAGTGGTTGGATACTATAAGTGGAGTCATATTCCACAGATTCTACTATATTCAATATTTACATATTTTTTTTTTTTTAATATATTTTTTATTTTTAATATTATATGAAAATAAAATACTTTTCTGAAGTAAGCAATTTATTTGGAAAAACCTCAACTAATCTTAAAAAAAAGTTATGTGACCTGTAACCCAATAACCAGTTCTAATAATGGAAAATACATTTAATTTTATAATAATAAACCAATAAAAGCCACACAATCACCCATTAATGATTAAAGGTCAAGATTATAAGATGAATTAAGTTAATATAACAAAATAAAATCATTTCCCTTTTACTTAAACACGTTTTACAATTTATAGACTAATAAAAGAAGTTTGAATTTTAATTGAGAAATTTAGATAAAATGAATCAGATTTATCTATCAGATGAAAGGAGCTGTTGAAGAGCATTTTTATTCGAAATCAATTTAATGGCACATTAAAAAAATTACGGAAAAGTTCACCTGTTGTGAATTATCAAAAATTCCGTCCACAGTTTCCCAATTAAAGGCCTTATTATCGAAACGTGTGAACTTTAGTGTTTTATTTCGCAAAAAATAGATTCATAAAGATGACATTTGAACTTGATAACACGTTCGAGTTGTTAACGTTAGAAAGCAAAAGTAAATTTCCCCCGGTTCGATTGGAATGGATGAGAGGCGGCATTGTAGAGGTCATTTGCATTCCAATCGCACCGCGGAGATACTTTTACGATAATAACACTGCTTGCAAACATAATCTGAATATCACTTCTTTATTTTATTTGCACTTTTTCCAAAGTCCATCAAAACAAACATTGACTATTCCGAAAGCATTGGAATTTCTGTTGTTTTATTTTATTTCCATTGAAAGCGCGTCCAACAAGAAAAATACTTGGAAATAAGGTCTAATTCTAGTCTTGTAATACTGCTTTTCAATTGGCAATTACCCACTTAAGACCGAATTACAGTGCAATCTATTGAAAGAGAAATGCGATGCACTTTATCGTAACATCTAATAAAATTTGCAAAAAATACTCGTTAAATTAATGGCACCATTTGGGACAAATTTTAATTATTTAATTAATAACAATAACAATTAGAAACTTGTTCATTATTCCCCAATAAAAACTTATTAATTTTCAAGCCATATTCAAACCCTGATGCTTTTAATTATTATTTCTCTCTCTAACAAAAAAAAGAACTGTTATTAAAATCAAATATTTAAATTTACCCCTTTTAATTGAAATTAGAAAATGAGGAAAGACCTTATTTCGGATAAAATTATTAATATTTATATTTAATTTATCGATTTTGAACGACTCTAAATATTATATATCTATTAATATTTTAATTAAAATAATTATTGGTTTTAATTTAAACCAAGGAATATATTTCAATAAAATAATTGAAAAATCATAAATAAAAAACTAGAGCATAAATTATTAATTTTCAATTATGATTACTATAAATAGAAAGGCTTTCCAACACTTTAACATTTCTCTGAAATGAAATGGAAATTTAAAGTTCATATCAAGATTCTAGTATTAAATATTTACTATCAATCACCATGTGATGCTATAAAAATAAAGTGAAACTCATAAAGTTTTCACGTTTGGATTTAAAGGTCTACCACAATCTCGAGCTTCATATAAAATTTAAGCTATTTGAGAGATGAGATAACATATTGTATAAGATAGATGGAAGAAACGACTAACAATTGCTAACTCAAACAGTTCGGTTTGTAAAATTCCCTTGTTTATGTCAATAGATCTTAAACGATAAATATTTCTGTCTTTTGAAATATACAAATAATTATTTTGTACTCAAAACTATGGTTTTTTTCTGAAGGATAATTGGAGTAAGGGGACTAAACTCGTTAAATTTTCAAAATTAAATTATTTTTCAAAATAATATTGAATTCTTTATTTTAAATGATACCAAGATTAGTTAAGAAGGTCGTGTGGATTTTCTTTTGAGAAGTTCGTTGTGAAACGTCATCACCGGAATGTCAAACTTTGTTTTGGTTGTTTGATATAAGAAATTGAATTTTAAACTGAATAAATATCAAAGGCAATATTATTGTTTGTTAAGATGGTAAACAATCGTTGTTCTATGCTGAAATACGAAAATTATCGTAATATTTCCCTAGGTCAAATTTGCTAAAAAAAAGTTTAATTTTGTTGGAGAAATTGTGTTCAATTAAGTGTAATATATATTTGAGATTAAACTATGTTTCCAGTCCCAAATTCAAGTCGTATTGGTGTCTAATGTATTTTTTATTATTTCCTTGTTTTTTATTTGACATTCCGGTGATGACGTATTACAACAACAATTATGCACCTGATTTATAATGTTCAGCGACTTTGGTTAGAACATCTATTTGTCGTTTTGGCTCTTATTTGTTTTCAGATTAATTAATGCTAAAATTGTGCAATTGATAAGAAATAATTGTTATGTTTATTAACATTGACGCAATGTCGTAGATACAAAAATACCTAAATCATTTGTAGTATTATACATAAAATTGGCAGTCATATTTCCTGTTTTTATTCATAGATAAGCATTAAAATCCTCTTCCTTCTTAAAGCCAAATTCCAGACAAGTGCGTACATTAATACTTGTTTATCGTCTATTTCAAGACAATGTCCCACCACAGGAAATATTTTATTCAAAACATTTATTATTCAAATTAAATAAAACGAAAAGCGGATCATAAAATAAACCAAATAGCCTCAAATAATTCAAGAAGCAATCTTCCAGAGCTAAGTACACTTTTTGGGGAGTAATTCAACTGTTCCCACATGATGATAATACGATCCCTCCCACGCCCAAAGTCAATTGCCTTCAGTAAGAAAATCCTAGTTGATTGCGCCGTGAAATATTACCTTAATTTGTGTCGTTGTTGTTCCCGAGACCTGAGACTCAATTTGCTCGAAATAAACAAAAGCCGAGGGCTCTTAAAATGGCCTCACAATAAAATTGACACGTTATAATCCCCGGCAATTCCCGACTGGATCCTTATAATGGAAATAGAGCGCAGTTTGTAGTCATATTAATTAGCTCATAAAAGTAAAGTAAATGGATTGTCGTAAAGACAGAAAAATACATACGACACCGACCGAATCCCACAGGCGAAACTACTTTCGCTAACAGGCCGTTAAATAAGTAAGGGTCTGAGAGAAGATAATTGGAAGAATCATAATAAATACAGCGTTTTATATTAGACCATAAAAGGCAATATTATATGATATTTAAACGGGAAATAATTTCAATATTGAATAAATTTAATTTAATTTACTTAGAAATTACAGTAAAAACAAAAAAATATTTGTTTTTTGGGCTATAAGGGTGTAAAATCAGATTTTTAAACGAGGAATATGTCAAATACGAGCTGCTAGAAGAGATTTTCATCTTTTTTTAGTTAAAAAATGGATTTTCCTCCGGAGCAGGACATAATAGTACACCCAATAAGAGAAACAAAAAAATTTTAGTTAAATTTTTACACAGCACAAATCCTACTCCACAAATCAATAATTTTAAATTAATTCAAAACAAAAGAAAGTTCACTAGAAAATTGGATAACTGGCATTATATTGTTGAGGTAACATCTACCGGATACTGTGTGCATAGTATTTTTAATTTAAAATTCAATTAACTTTGAAGCGCCATTTGCCGTAAGTGAAACGAAATGTCAGATTCAAATTTTTAATAGTTTTAAAAAATTCTATCAGACGCCGAATGTGTCGATTTTAAATAATCAGCTACAAACAAGAAGAAAAGGGGTTTTGTCACAACTAATTTGTATCAGTCTTTATTTTACCCTTAAAATATCCTGGAAAAAAATACACCTAAATTTTGACATTGAGGCTAATTCCTCATCAAAGGCTTCCTATTTTTAATTAGTGAAACAATTTTAAAATTTTCATTAGTGTGAGAAAGAACCACATTACGAAATTCAAATCGACGACTAAGAGCATTTCAATACAAAAGTGCAAAAAATTCTTTAAAATATATATATATATTAATATATATAATAATATAATATATATTTAAACCTAGAAAATATATTAATTTTTAACTTAAGCTCTAAATAATTTGAGCACTAAAATAATGAATTTTATAAAATAAAAACTGATAAAAATGAACATAATAAATAAATTCTTCCTCTCCATTCCTGTAAGGAACTTGGGGTAGTCTCAACCTCAACCAACGGGTTCTTAGACTTCACATGACTATTTTTTATTTATACGTTTTGTAGTTTAGTAAAAATATTCATTTAAATGTGAATTGAAAAATGAATTAACACCGCAATTTAATTCTAATAATAGAACCATGGAATTCACCCAGAATAATAAATAAGTTCATGGTAACAAGTGAAAGCATTAGGACTCGAGATCATTAAATAGTCATTAAGCTCAATAAGCCTGACTGTAGGTGGTTAAAAACACGAAAAAATCCCCAAATTTAAACATAATTATTGCCTAGAATTTGAATTCTAATTCTGACAAAATTATTAATTGAAATTTCAATTAAACTTGAATTAAAATAGAATGACTAAATTTGAGCTCATAATTACTGACAAGTCTGTTGACATAAACTATCTGAACATCTTCCGTAATGGCCTGACTTTTCATAGTGCTTAATTTAGAAAGTCATATTTAGTTCACTAAACTGGAAGCATGACACAAGAATATTTACTTGGGAAAATTGCCCCCGGGTTGGAGACAAAAGACAGGCAATTACAGTTATACATTCTTACTCATGTTATTCAACAAACAAACACAACTTTTCTCTAATTACATTCTTTTTCTTTTTTTGTGTGCCTTTGTTACAGCAGCAAATGGCCAAAGTGATGATGGAGGTTCCTCAATGGCACTGCCTACGCTACTTCAAGCACGACGTCCACATGATGCGCCGCTGTCGCAACAACAGGACGCACCAGTTCCGGAAACAGTTCGACTGAGACATGCCGAACAATTTGGAGGACTACTTCAATAAACTCTAAGCGAAAGTTTAGGTCCTTTTGAAGAAATCATCATTCCAAATTGTTCTAAACCAAAACCCAAAATAACTCCATCGTTTTTCAGCTCATATTTTGAAGAATTAACCACCATTACCAGTAATTCACCAGCCCTGTCTCAGTTCAATCGAACCCAAACCAACCATTGTGATATTATGTTTCATTGATTCGAGCGCGCGCGTTTAACCTCAATCGCGCTCCCGCTTTTAGTTTATTTTTTAGTTCTAGTTGTAAGCCATTCACACTTTAGTTGTTATTCCATCTCTATTTTTGTGCTAGTTAAGAGGGAGACGAAGAATCTATCGATTGATAACGAGAAATTCCACTTCAAATGATGTTTCAAACCAAAATCAAACAAACTTTATAGTAGATTTGTACTACAACCTATGTCTGTGTGCGTTTTTGTCCACAAATATAACACAATATATATATCACCAAAAATTATATAACATAAAAAAACAAAGAGACTTTGCATATTATATCATATCTATTCTATAAGAAAGTATCTAAAGATTGTAAAACATGAACAAAACAGATGTATATTTAGTGTTTAGAGAACTCATCATTATATTTATCAGATGAATGTATGACATTACTCTTAGCAACGATTGAAAATAAATATTTATTGAATGTGAACAACACAAAACTCTTGTTTCAATTAGTCATTTACTTTATGAAATTTAAACTATTATACTCGTAATTAAATAAGTAAATATTTAAAATTATGACCATTTTAATCGTCCTAATTTCTTTAAGGAAGGGTGAGCTGGGGCGATATACGAGGAGGGGCGTATGGCTGACCACCATACACCTGTTGATACGTTATCGTGCACCGATACAATGATCTTATTCATGTATTTATATATGAATAAGGGCTATAATCCCCGAACGGGTTCTGCGCCCAACCTATCATACCAATTTCTTTAAGAATTATCAATTACAAGCGAATTTAATTTCTTCGTAATAATGAAAAAAATATCAAATTATGATAAATTCTTGTTTTCAGAAATGTTATTATATATTTTAGATAAAATGTAATATATTTAAATATTTGAAACAAAAGCAGTGCGTTCCTTTTTCCAATGACACAACAACCTTAACAAATCTGGGTCTAACCAAGTGGTTTTATGTAATTAAAGTTATCAAATACTTCAATTGTTTATTTTAAATTTCTTATAATTAAATGGCAAGTTCAGAAAACATTGCTATGATGTTCTTAGTACTTGAGCAAAAGATTCTGTATAGGGCCTATGTGTTTTGCCATTCAAACAGAAAACACAATCTCTCATTGCCTGCGAAAACAAGCATAAATATACCAGTTATTTTCGATGCTCATGCGTTCTACCCAAGCTTCGAAAACCTGTCCATCGAACAATTACAATTGGCGATTTAGTTTTTCGATAATTAAAGGTGGGTAGTATTATTTTCATGTAAATGTAATGTCAAAAGCACAAATAAATTAAAAGTTGAAAGCTAAAAACTCTAATAATCACTTATAGTGTAAAACTTAATTAATCACATTTATTTGTAGCCCAATATTTTTATTATTTAATTCTCTCCTTTTTGTCTCTCTAAACCATTACCCAATTTACATATTAATATTTTTCTATTATAACATGCACATATATTTAAGCCTCACTACACAAGCCCTATTAACGGTCCATTCCTTTTTTGGATCACACTCTCATAAAAAGGGTTTAGCAGACACACAACAGATGCTCACTGGGAGATGACACAATCGAACACTTTCGATGTGAATGTCAAGAATTAAACAAAGGCCCCTCAAATATTAAGGAAGTTACGTTTTTCAAAATCTACTGGAACTCAGCGACATCCGAAACATGGATCTTATCAGATTTTATGAAGAGGTATACCCGGAAATCTAATCCACATATGGAGCGGCGAACAGGATTAAACAGTGGGCTAATGCTTTTTTTGTGCTTGCACAGTCGCTTTTCCATCACATTAAATAAAAAATCTCTACTATTGTTTGCTCATCACCATTAAATAAAATATAGTGATTGTATATATCTTAAGTTATTGATATATTTTTATTCACAAGTAGACGAGGGAGACAGGTTTTTGTAGGGTGGTTAGTAATCGACGTCGTAAGACTAATAATAGATTATAGAGAAGCTTCTTGAATGACTATGAGCTATAGCTCCCGAGAATATTAATCACATAATGCAGGGGTGAGCAACATTTTTAATCAGCGGGAAAAATTTAATTTGAATAATTTTTTGGCGACCGCACATAAAGAAACACTTGTTTATAATTTGTAAAATTTGTATAAATAACATCATATTTTAATGTAAAGTAAAAACATACAAGAAAAGAGCAGAACATCGAATTTACATACAGTTTTTAATAACAAAATAGGCACTTTTTTCGATCACACAGGTTAATATTATTTTGAAAATGTACGGAGAGCAGCATAAATATGCTCCAAGGACCGTATATTGCTCATGCCTGCCATAATGTTATTAGTGAAAAGGAGAAATAATTTTTGAAAAAAAACTCTGTGTAAAATGGACATAAACCTGGATGGCCCAATTATATGACGACGACTTTACCATCTAAGCCAACAAATCTTGTAATATAAAACTCAATTTAACTTTAATAACAAGGTAATCGCCAATCGAAGTCCCATTTAACTTTAAACAATTTATTGTTATAATCACCATCACATTTATTGGAATAAATTCTTATATAAAGTATTAGTTTAAAACAGCTTTACTTTTAATTATGGGTTTTTAAAAACTCCGTTTTATTTATCAACTAAAATCTCTTTAATTTTCTTTTAATTTATAGGAAAAATAGGATTTCCAATATTTATTAAATTAGAATCAAGAAATTCAAAATTTACCCAATTTCTTCAAAGGTCAATTGTAATATATTTATAATTGGGAAATTAGGGTAATTTGGCTATGACCAAGTCGCCATCCTTTACTTAATTCAATAGAATATTTGACCTTTGAAAGTGAAAACCTTAATCATGGATTACAATTCAATTTTTTCTGAACGAAAAGAATAATAAGAAAAAGTGTCACTTACCTCATTTACGTTAGATTTCTTCAGGAGCAAGTTCCCGCTCGTGCCATTGGTCAGCTGTTGCTTCTGCTGCTGCTGTTTGGCCAGAATCGCTCCAAATGGCGTGTTCACATTCAGATTATTGATATGATTGTCGAAATACGACGAACTGATTCCATATTCGTCAACCTCCGATTCAGAAACCAAACAAAACAGTTCTTGTTTTTTGTTCAGGAAAAATAACTGCGAAGACGCCTGCCAATCCAAATAATTTGACTGAGGGACTCTTCGAGGGACCCACACCAAGCCGTAAATATCTGGCATATTTTGCCTTCGATATTCAGGAATGGGAGCATTTGGTTTGAAGACAAATACTGGAAAAATATAATTGCAAATTAGATTTTAATATTCCTTGCAATTTCAAATAAATTATTGTAGCTTTAACGAAATTGAATTATTGCTATTAGATCATTAAAACACTCCGTATAATTTGTATTTATTGAAGCTATATCTAATAAAGAAAAAAATATCACGGTTTTCCTTTGGAGATTTATAATAATTTAATTTAATCCCATTATTCGCTCAACCTCAGTTCTACAATTGAACAATATTTTCTTAATATTATTAAAATAATATCTTCCAAAACATTTTTAATATAGTAATATAATCGTGATCTTGATTTTTAGAAAATTTTGATAATAACCCATTGGCCGAAAAGTTTAACAAAAACAGTCGTGGAACCTACATAAAATTTTATAATTGCTATTTATTAACAAGAGTTCTCTTGATCAGTATGTATAGTATCCTTGATTTCGCTTAATAATTTTTCTTACAAAATCAAGAATCAAATCAGTGAACGATATTGCTCTTTCATCATTTTTCAAAATGCTCCCAAAGCGCTCGTTTTCCGACCCGATTAAAACAAAACTATCCGTCCGATCTGGCTAAAATGTTAATAGTAAGTGTCTCAAAAATGTAAAAAAGAAAAAAATATTCATTTTATCTAAAAACCTGTGTTTTACTATGATACGCCCTTGACTTTTCGGCCCATGGGTTATTTCTTTAAAAAAACCAAAATAGATAATTATACAACTAGGTCAATAAGATAATACATTATTAAACACAAGGGTTGTTTTAAAATTGTATGCATTTTTAAATAAATTAACATAAAAATATTTAAAATTTTTGGAATTTCTGTAAAAATCTATTTTATGGCCTCTATGATAAACCATAAGCAGACGTAGTTCATAGATTTCTCCAATAGGTGGCTTTTTAAAAACCATCCGTTTACACTGTCAAATCACAGTCAAACCACGCACAACAAAAGTTGATGGATCTTTCACGATGGTCACATTTTAATAATAAAGAAAAAGCACTTGTGCTATAAAAACGACTTTGACAGAACAAATTTAAGTGCCATAATATCAATTTTATGCAACAAAAATGCATAAAACTACTAATAAAACCATTTTAAAAGGACGATTTTAATGTAGCTGTGATTTATACAAAAGCATGTACGTATAAATATTTCAGAATATGTATCAGTAAAAATTAGGGTATAATGTGTTTGAAGCTGTACATATTTTTAAACAAGAATTTTGTTTATCATTGTTAATTGGAATGAGCTTATTTCCGATTTCCCAAGACTGGTTTAAATTAATAAATTTCCATGAAATAAATTTATTAAAATTATTAGAAAAATTATTTTAGTATTTAACGAGGGTTGTCTGACCTTAAATTCGCGTACCATTGTAATCCTTGATTTTTTTAAAAGTAATGTTTTATTTTTCAATAGGGTTTCATTTTAACACGATTCTTTTTCTTAATCCAGCTATGCTTGAACTTATTTTAACACATAAATAAAGTGAATTAATTACCTAAAGGTATGCAAAATACACCTACGTACAATAAGCTCTTAATTCGTTTTGCATTTAAGTTTGAAATAAGAGTTTTTAACTTTGGCGCGGACAAATATCATATTTCAAATATTCATCGACGATTAAAAAAACAGTTTTTTGCTTTATTTTAATTTTGAAAATTTTATAAAATTGCGGAAAAAGTACAGATTTTATAGACAATTTTTTATTTAATTATAGCAGATTTATAAATATGGGCGTTTCGTCTCTTAACGGTACTTTTTATCAGAAATCATAAAAACGCTCAATGTACACACTACATAAAATTGAAGGAATTAAAATAGTCCAAAACCCAGTGGAAGGGCAAGGGCCAAATTTCATACAAATCAGAAAAAACCCCATTTTATCTTTCCTTTTTTTGTTTATTATTTTTAAACATGTTTTTAACTGGAAATTTCATAAAATTTTCAAAGACCAATTTCAAATCAATCCTAGTAACTAACTTGCTTCATTCACAGAATTGACGATTTTTACGCATTTGTTTACAACAAAATGTCGTATTTGATTTTTAATTCGAAATTTTATATTAAAAATACATTTAACGTTTGAAACAGGATGCTAAAGATGTGTCCTCAATAAAATAATAACTCACATTATCTTCTTTTAATTTAAAATTATTGATTTGTGTAATAGTGTTTGTGCCGTGTAAAAAAATAAATATAATTCAAGCCAAAAACTTGTCGTTTCATCTTCATGGTTTAGTTCAAATATGTCTGAGATATAATATTGGTCCAAAAATCACATGAATTTAATTAATGAAGAAATTAAACAGACTGATAATTTATTATAAAACAAGATATAAATAAATAATACTTACATTGTTTGTTTTCCGTAACAGCGGCAATCAATCCCGAAATGGGATCAATGTCCATGTGTTGAATAGACATCTTCAGAACAGATTGTAGTTTCATGGTCAATAGATTCCAAATCAAAACCCGATTCAAGGTAGCGACAATAACTAAATGCGAAAACTCTCCAATGCCCATTAGAATTGATTTGATTACTCGTTTTGGCTGGATTGTTTTTAAATTTCTGTTAAAATTGGCCTTTGATTTTTCAAGTATTTTTGTACTTAACATCTCGTCAATGTCTGTAATCTTTCTAATTTCGGACATTTTGGAGAATTTCTCCCTTTCAGATAAAATCTTTTCTGGATTTAACAGTATTTGTCGGTTTTTGTCATTGATTTTATCTTCATTTTGAAACTGTTGCAACAGGTCTTCCCTTCCTTTGGGATCAGCATCCGTTATGTCCCAGGAAATTCCCAGTCGATTGATACAGTTCAATTTCTGTTTCAAATTTAAGTCGGATTCGTTGAATATACTTTCATAAATTTGCTCTTTATCGTCATCTGTTAAGTTTTCCACTTGTTTTAGTTCATTTTTATAATTTGCGCGATTTAGAAGAGGAATTATTTCCTTCATTTTATTACCACCAGAGGTCTCCTCTAACATTAGTTTGTCAATTTGATTCGTTATTTCTTTTAAATTTCCCTTGTTTTTCATGTTCGGAGTCTTACCCTTCTCTGGCAAGAGGACAGAAATTTGCTTAGGAAACCCATCCAGTCCCATTGGAGGCGTTAAAACCGCTCTAATCTCCATTAAAGAGTTGCCCAGAAAAACGACTACTGCGTTTCCAAAACCAACCAGTAGAACGCTTCCATCGGAACTGAAAGTCATACTTTGGACGGGTAAATTCTTGTATTTCCTGCTTCCGACGCACTGCCACACTTTTCCCTTGCCATAAACCTCGTGACTATTGCTCCACAATTTCACAAAATTGTCTCCACCAGCCGTCGCGCAATAATTAACGTTGTTTTTCATTCTCGGGCTCACCTCAATGCTCGTTAGTGACTTGTCGTGAGGCATTAAAATGTTTGTATTCAATGAATAGTTTTGCTTCTCTTGGTCGAAATACCAGAACTTGAGCCTCGTCAAAACAGACAATTCCTGATCGTCCCAGTATTCTCCAGTCACCAACCAAGATCTACTCATTCCGATTTTTGTGATTCTCGTGTTGTAAAGCACCTTCCCCGGCTCCACAGCCAAAACGTTCTCATTTGTAATGTCAAGCTGGAAATAAATATTTATACAGATTAAAAATTATTCTAAATTTTCATGTCAAAAGATTAGGTTTTCGACATCGATTTGAGTTTTATAATGGGCAACTTTTCGCACTAGTGAATTTAGAATTTTTATTTCACTGGTTTAAAAAAGTCATAATGTACTAATAAATTTGTTTCAAAGTTGAATTTTGTCATCATTTTAAAGAAAAAAACTGAACAGTTTTTAATTCAAGCCGTTTTAACGGTTATATAGCACTCGAAACCCGTTTAAATAGAGACCATTGTAACGGCCAAAATTTTTAATATTAGTTTTAAGTGAATTTTTGATGAAAATGCAAACAAAATATGTCGTGCTCGGGTGTAAAATCTAGAAACTACGATAAACTCGCTTGAACTAATTTTACGCTCGTTTCCTTGTTAAAAACGGCTCATTTTACACCCGTGTAGAACAAATAACAAACTATTTATATATCCATCATCGAATAAATAAGGTCTCTGGTTTTACTTTCAGCATGAAAGTTACAGTCAATCTAATGTTGTATTGTAATATAATTGATTATTTGATTTTAATAATTTTAATATCAAAAGTCTTTTTAAACTTGTGCATTTAAAGGTTATTTTGTTATTTATACACAAATTAAACTGCATAAAAATCATTAACAATTTGGATCATTTCATCAATGTAAAACAAGTAGTACAATTTTTTTTTTAAATATACCAATATTTAACGGACAAAAAATGTGCAATTTATCGTTAAAAATCGCGACATTGACACAATTTTGTTAGATGATTATTACTTTTTTTACTAGTGAAATATTCATTTTTTATTTGAAATACGTAGCATTCCAGAACATTTATTTCATACGAGGGTTACATTATCCAATATGATATTAAAAGTACATTGAAAGTACGATTATATCCGCGAATGTCAAAATTTCTAGCTGCGAATAACGGTCTCAATTTTTTCATTTGCCAATAAGCAGCATCTACTGTTTATAAAAATATAATTTTTTAGTATCAAAGCATTGTAATCTTTCTTAGCAAATAACAAATAAGTTTGAAGTTTTGTTTTAAACCAAACTGGTCATCCGTCATCAGACCCCAATCACAAGGAAATCTATTGATGTAAAAAATACTGTTTCCTTTGTTAGGCGTAGTAATAATAAAAAAAAATTGGAAAGTACTAAAAGACAATATCGTTTCTCCACAGCATAGATGTATTCCTTCGGTGCTATTATTTAGCTCGCCCCTGTAGGGGAAGTATGTACAAAATGGCATGGTGTTTTGTTTTTGGATCATAATTCTTTATGGGTTGTAATAATTTCTGGGCATTTTGGCTATCTATAGACAAAATATGTCCGGTTTAATTAGATAAATAACACTAATTGACCAAATGAAACGTATGCCATTTTGTCCATGTCACTTCGAAAGAAAAAAAATTTTAAAAAAATATAAATAGGATTCTATTTCTAGAAAATCTTATTTTAAGACAAAGATGAATCCTTAGTGGATAAAATAAGCACCAGGATAATATGTAAATTAGCGAAACTCTTTCAATATGTTCAATTGAATTGAATGTAAATAAAAACTTATTTCGATGGAAAAACTTCTAAGGGTCCTGGCACTAAGACACATGGACTGAATACGTTTCTGGCAGGATAGCCAAAGCCATTTGGAAAAAAGAAAGAAAGAGCCAAAATCCAGAAATACCTCCTATGCCATTTTGGCCATAATTCCCCTACGGATTTAGACTTTTCATGACTGTTTATTTTCAGTGAATTAGTAGCCAATTAATAGCACCTAGACCGGTTGTTTTATTGTTATTGTTATATTTTCGCTCCATTACTTATAATTCGCAACTCAGACATGGACAAGATACAGATCTTCATTAACAAATGTCTGAAAATCATTTGTNGGTCAGTTAAAATGTCAAGTTTTGTTTTTTAAACCACTAAATGTTAGGGGTGAGGCAGCCCTATTTATTTTATAATTTTAATTCCCATTTAATTATAATTTCATCACCGCAAACTTATACTGTTAATTATTGTTTAGTTGAACTAAAAGAATATTTCATAAAATGAAAACGGCAAAGCATGTTTGCTGGGTCAGCTAGTCTTTATAAAGTCACTCTAAATAATTAGGAACTGGAGGGATTTTTAAGATTTAAATACTACATACACAGGCATTCCATTAAAATAAATAAATCCCTCTTTAAAAAAAATAATAATAAATATAAAAAATGGTAAATTGAATGAAAAACAAAAAATATCAACACAACGAAATGAAACTAATTGAATATTTCTTATTAAGTTCAACAATAATTGCATAATACGCTAATAAACTCAATTTGAAACATTATCAGCTACTTACATTAAATAGAAGAGTTTTTGTGTTCGTTGAGAAGAACTGGAGCTGTCCAATTCTTCCATTTAGAACCACAGTATTATTCCTGGGATTCCTCTTCAAACCGCACGGGAACTTATCTAATCCGGTTTGATCCTCGTCCACAAAAGTGAAGTTCTGGATCAAAGCTGTTAGATCCAAATTCGTGTTGAGGAGCTGAATTTCGTTATCGGAAAGAGACATCGCCACTGATGTGTTGTTCGCAGCGACAGCAACATGGACTGGAGCGCCTCTAATTCTGGGCAGGAACTGCTTGTGGTCCGGTCGATCAACGGACCACTTCACGAGGACAAACTCCTTGGCGCCAGAGTAGAAAGAGCTGCCCGAATCGGAGAAGCAGATGGAACTCACGGGACTCGAGTGCCAGTGGTACTTCGTTACAACGCACTCCCTCTCGTAAATATTCCTCCACAGATGAATCTTCCCCGTCTCATCTCCTGTAGCTATTATTGGCTCATTTGGATGACAAACGACAGCGGTAAACTCCTTAAATTCTGGGTGTTTGTGATACGTCTTCTTCCCATTATCCAAATAACAAATGTGCAAAAACTTCTTCTGCACCAAAGCGTAGAAGTTCAATTTGCTAGCCGACACTTTCGTTCGATAGGGTCTGAAAAAGAGATTAATAGTAGATTTGTCTTAGTTATTTCTGTAAGGAAAGTATTAACTAAATGGTTTTTATTTATTATTGGTAATAGTTTCTTTTACAATAAAGTATGATGTAATATAGGGTAATACAATGGAATGGAATGTAAGGCAGTATATGTTGATATAATTTATTTATTTATTCATTTAACTAATATACTAACTGTGAATATTACTAACATCTACTATCCTGAAAAGTGGCTAGACCTATACTGCCCTAGTGTGCGGTGCTGAATGGCGGGCCTAATAAGCACTTTTATCCTATTCCAGCATTAAACACATAAAAATAATTTAAAACTACTACTATATATATATCTATAGCAATAGGGCCAGCAATTGTGATAGGAAGGGAGAGCTAGGTCGATATACGAGGAGGGGCGTATGGCTGTCTACTTTACACCTGTTGATGTGTTATCGTGCACCATTACAATGATCTTATTCATGTATTTATATATGAAAAAGGGCTATAATCCCCGAGCGGGTTCTGCGCCCAACCTACCATACCATACCAATAGTTTCTTTGCACAATAAAGGAGTGCAATCATTTTACGAATAATTAAACACTAAATATTTTGCAAATTATGATTTCAAGTCAATTCTTAATTCATGGCTTCTTTTCTTTAAAATTAATCTTTAAATAAAAATTCAAAGCCATCTTTTGTTAGGGATTGATTTTCTTATGTATTTTAACAGTCAGTATATCAAAGTCGAATGTTGTAAGCGAGAATAACATTTGTTCAATAAATAAACCTTTGTGTTAATCATCTTACAAATAAATTGGACTCAAATGTGTAAATAAACTTAAAAATAAGTAATACAAGCAATTCGTATTTAACCCACTTTAATTCATTTCAGACGCAATATTTTAGAATTAAGTGATGAATTATGATGAAATTACTGGAAGCTATTAAAACAAATCCAGTTAAAGAATACTTGTAATGTTTGATATTATATTTAAATCGATAAATACGTTAAATGCAGTTCGCATATTTATTAGCTATTTTTTGCGATATATGAAGTAAACAATATGAAGCTAACCCAGTACTAAATAATGGTCCAAACACATACAATTAAGGAAAGAAGCTTTTGGTCTCAATATTACGATTGCAGATCGCACTGAATCACTGATATACCCGTAATCAATCAACATTTAAGACAAATTTAACATTTGGTCATTTAATAGGGAAAAATTTAATTTGAATAATAAATCACAGCCAACTTTATTGTAGTGGCAACAAAAAATGTCAAAATATTATTTCTATCCGGGCTACTAAGATTTAAAATTACAACTTTTAGTAATTGAATATTAGAATAAATACTGCTCTTTGTACAAAGAACTAATTTTGTGTATTTACACAATTTGTAAATTGTCTGCGGGTATTGAATTTAACTTTATTCAAATATAACTATTAATTAATCTCACTGTGATGTTTATTTTAAAAAAAGTGAGAAATCACGGTCTCATTCCCAAAACTGAACCAGGATAAGACCTACGCAGTGTCTTTAGATGTCTATTATTTCGGGTATATGGAACACTTTTAATCTGGGGTCTGCGAATAACGTTTTTAGCTTTTTTCACATATTCCTCTGTGAGATACGTATTCGAGGCACAAGGACAAAAATAGAGTTTTATAGCTCAAATAAACTAAAACAACTTGCTTCCTTAAGCTAAGGAAATTAATTTTTTGCAAAAAAAACCCGCACATTTAAGATCGTCGCATCTTTTTATTAAATGTAATAAATCTAGACCCTTGTTTTATAGCCCATATGGTTAATGAATACATCTATACACGTACAAAAGAGATTTGCTATTTTGGATTGAAACGATTTGAAAAATTAATCACAATTTAAATCGTAATCGCGTACTTAAATAAATTTTACTTAACAACTTCAATTAATCAAATGAATACAAAATTAAATAATGGAATGTCTTTATGTAATACTTACATAAGGGATGTAAATTGGTCCTTAATTCGATCTGGTTCATCTTCTCCAGTCTCCAGATTAAAAATCCCAACCGCAAATTGATCACTGTGGACATAGGTGACAATAGCTTCACGATCAGATTCTGGTTCCTGCGATTTAACCAGGTTAAAGGTATTTATTACACTGTTCTTTGGAACTTTTAACTGGACCGTTTTCTCCTTAATCCCAATTTTCCACTTCCAATTCACAATTTCCCCATTTTCTGTGCACCCGACCATCAATTTGGGGTTGGCGCTATCAAACTCCAATGCAACGATATCACTGGGAGCCTGCTCCAAGTCCCGAACCCATTCGCCGGTCGTAACATTGAAAATTCGAACCACATTTTTCCAGGCCAAGAAAAGCTGACTGAAATTGAAGGAATTTTTAATAAAAATCCAATTGATTTCATGGCTACTCACCTTCCCTCGACGGAAAATAGAGGAGGGACGTTAATTATGCTCCCTCCAGCCACCAGATTCACTCGCAAGTCGCTTGGAGCCAGATCCACAATTTCGTCGGTTTCCATGCTTGTTTTTATTTACGAATTTTGACAGTGGTTTAGTTTGAAGTTTCGTCGGTGAGGGCGCTGCGGCTTCAATCATTTTCTATTGGAGGAAGAGAGATGGCTAACTCACAGGGTGGGAATGCATTTAACTGTCTTTGAGAATTTGAAAATTATGTGATTTTGCATTATGTTTTTGTTAGATAAAGAATTATTCCTTAATTGTATCAAATTTCAGAATTTTATCTTAAAACATTAATTTTATGAAAAAATAACAAAAACCAATTTTTTATTAGAAACAAACAAAATATTGAGATTCCAATTAGAAAATTTGTTCAAAAATAGTTAAATTATGAAGTGCTAACCAATTTTAAAAATAAAAAATTGGTTAACAATGGAATTTATATAGTTTAAAATATATCGTATGGCTATGTATTTATATAAATTAATATAATTTCTAATATAAAGCAAAGAATCTATTTCTGTCTGAAACTGAAATGATTTTGATAAAAATAAAGCAAAATTTTCAATTAGAAATTAAATTTAAAATTTTTGTTAATTCTTTTAAAATAATTAACGTAGATAATTTTTTTAGTAATAGATCATGAGTTTAGGAAAATTAATATAATGGTACTTACTACTTGTTTCATTGAATGAAACAGTATTTATTTATATTTGTAAAATATTTATTTAAACAACGAGTGGAAAATGAACCATATTAATTAATATTTTTACTATAAGTTTACAAGTTAAATGTTATAGTCATTTATATTTTAGATAATAAGAGGTAAACAATTGGAAATCAAAGAGAATACAAGATTTGTCTTCGTGTTGGTGTATGTTCTGTGTAGGGAGCGGAAACCTGTTAATACATAAATCATATATAGAATCATAATAGGTTTAGAATCATTCATTTGTACGTGATAATAATCACATGGTCGCGAATGACTTATGTTCTTGTTAATCAAATGTATATTGTAAAAAATGGAAAATGAATAAAAATGGGCTTTTAATAATTCTGATTATTAAAAACCATTGAGTAGATTACTGCATTGTTTAAAAAGAAATTATTTTATTTTATCTTTTAAAATGTAGGTAATTTGTGCCGCTAGTGATTAGTCCACTAATAAATCTTAACAAAATGTAAAACAGAAAACTCGTGTTGTACATTGTCCAACTCATATATTATCATAATTGTACTGAGATGCTTCTAGAGATCTATCTGGTAATGCTTCATAACTGTACTAAAGACAAGGTCATATATTCAGTCTTATAATATTAAGTTAAGTCTGATTAAAGATGACCATCCAATTTCTCCTGATTCTTCAAACTATTATCACTAGGTGTTATGTTATCCATTTAAGCTACATTTATTTAGAGGTAGAATAAATTCCCCATAAAACGATACCAGAACATGTTTTACAAATCACTAGAACATGCACCGTGATAAAAGAAAACAATAAGAAGTAGACAAAACCACTGAATTGATGTTCTAATCAACTCTAATCGAACAATAAACTAAAACAAATCACCTATCCACATGATTTTAATGTCCAAACATTGGTATTTCCATAAGATGCAGCATAAAATCAGATGATGACTTAATTTTCGATACCATCTCTCGATTATGTAAGCTTGAATAATCGGAGAATTCTGTATCGGTATTAAAAATCCCACTCGTTTTCGATTCTCCGTTATTCACCAATTTCTTTTACTTTCGACGTCTTTCAGTGTGAAATTCTTGACCATTAACCACCGTTTAGAGACCAGAGACAGTTTTGGAAATTGGCCAAAGTGAGCAAATATTGGACAGAGTGGCAAAAAATAGCAAACAAGTGTGAAATTCAAATCAGATTCTGTCCGCCTATTTAGTAATTGGCCATTTATAAGAGAGGGGAGGTAGATGGGTTTGAAGAAAATTATGCATAATGGGGAAAAATTAAAACAATGTGATAAACGTACAATAAATTTACTAACTAATTAAAACAAAAGATATTATTTTTTAATTTGTAAAAAAATAAAAAAAAAATTAAAAAGAATATTTATGTAAAAATCGTTTCAAACGAAAAAAATAATATAATAGAGTGTTGTTCGATTCAAAAATAAAAATTAAAATTTATAGTATCTTAGACCGAACATCAAGCAAACATTTAAGTTCTACAAGAATTAAATCTACCAAAGTTATTATCGTCTGTATGTTTTCAGCGAACTATTCAATTTTTTGAATATGTCACTCGAAGGCCGAACAAAAACATAAAACGTTTATTTGTAATAGGTGACATTGAGCGAGAGGTTGCTGTCCTACTAAGTGGTCAAATCAGAATACAACAGAATCATTTTATGCAGTATTACAAGAAACTGAGGACCGAGAAAAATGAAAAATTATAATTGAACGAGCATGATATATCACAATCCCCAGACATAGTGCAAAGAATGAGGTTCTAAAATTGATCTGGCTATAATCAGGAAAAGAAAAGTACCAAATTATTCTTTAGTAAATATTAATAATCGTTTGAATGATTTTTGTTCTCAGTGATCTTTAAAAATGACATAATTGTTTATTTTTTTTTTATTTGACCTTATTTGCTTATCTAAATTTATTTTTATTAGAATTTATTAAATATCTTTCACAATAAAAACAAGAATTATTTTTATTGTTTATCTAATATTAATAATACGAATATATCTAATTATTTATATGTTTAAAAATATTTTAAAATATTATTACTAACATTTAAAAAATTAAACTACTATAATTTATACTAATATTTGTAATCCATAACTTCTTAGGATTGTTTTTGCCAAAAAATTTTATTTTTAAGAATATAAATTTTGGAAACTTTCATGAATAAAGAAAATATAATTTTCTTTGATAAAAGTAACTTACTTTAAAGGTCAACTTATTTACCTCCCCTCGTGAATACAGCTGATTTGAAAAAATAAAAATGCCGTTAAATGAAGTAAAGAACAAACCAGAATAACAAAAAGAACAAAAAAGAATGGTTAAGAGTCCAGAATCATGGTTAAAGAACAAAACGCAATAAGATTCTTAAGAAAGAAATTGAGCTAATTAGATTCTAAAAGCATTGTTAATTAGCAATTAAAATTGTTAATATGGTTTTTGCAAATAGGTTTTGCACATCTTTCGTTTTCGTTTTATAATCTTATTTTCTTGTTCCAAAGTCTCTTGAGATCAGATGTTGAGATACGCATCGAGCAGCAGTTGAATGAACCTGATTCTTGGGCTTCTGCAAAGAATGCAATCGAATGCCTTTCCATTTTCTGGTTCTTCTCTCCGCTAAATTACGGCCTCTTCAGATTCATACAAGCTAACAAAAAAACACAAATGAGAGGTTTAGTGGACAAGGGGGCTATGTGAGTTTTTGGTTATTTTGATATCCAGAAATAAAATCATGTGAGATAATAATATGTATTCAATAAGGGATGTTTTAAACCATGAGCTTAGCGAGTGCCTTAAAGAATGCCCGAGTGTTATTAATGCTTATCGACCGTGTTTTATACAAAATTTTATGCATTTTTAAATAAATTAACATAAAAATCTTAAAAATTCTTCGAATTTCTATAAAAATATATTTTTCTCACTTGTGCTATAAAAATGTCTTTCACAGAACAAATTTTAGTTTCATAATATCGATTTTATGTAACTAAAATGTATAATAGTTACTAATACAATCCGTGCGTTTAATGATGACTTGTCTTATCGACCGTGATTTATACAAAATTTTATGCATTTTTATATAAATTAACACAAATATTGAAAATAAACATTCGTTTTCGTAAAATCAAATTTAAAATTTAGTTATCTCCTTCACAATGTTTTTGTTTCTTTTTCTAATTTCATGGGAAGATCGTGAAAGATATATTCTGTTTCTCTTACTTGCACATAGAAAATATAATCTTGCTCTTCCTATTAATACGTTATATTTAAATAATTCTTTTTGAAATAATCCTGAAGTATACAACGAAACTGACTTCTATATAAATTTGTTGGATTTTCTTCACGGAGGTCACACTTGAATAGAAAAAACACTATTGTTTTAAGGTATTCTTTAAGAAACTTATTTTAATTTTGGTGTCATAATACCATTTTTTTGCAACAGAGATGTATAAAAATATTTATTTATTATTCAATAAATTTCTTCATAATCCTGTTATCCTATTTAATTTTTCGTTATATGAGAAAATATATTTGTTATTATTGTATATATTTATAATTGTAATTAATAAACATATTAACTGGCTTATACTAAGTGAATAAAATTATTATAATTCGTGTTTAAAAATTAGTAATAATCTGAAATCCTTATTTTCCTATAGATATAATTATTTCAAGATTTTACAAACTCTTTTTTAAATATATTATTTATGTATATACAAATTTTTGATGAAAATAATGATTTTTATTTAAAATAAAAAGCATATCATTGAATTATTTTTTTTTATTTGTATTAAAACTTTGATTAAAGTCTTCTTCGAAAATGTTCATAGCCCCCTTGTCTTCTCTATGCGTCGTATAAGAATTTTACGAAAGAATGGCGATCAACTGGACAAACGGTGAAAGAAGAAAAGTGATCTGGACGGCAATAACGTTCTGGACTTGGCCAAGGCTGGACCTAGTTCAAAAGAGCTCTCTTTAAAAATCCAATTTCTGTAATAATATTTGTTAAAATTAATTCCTTAGGACTAAAACTTCACAATGGAAAAGTGTTTAGTGGTTTTCATCGCAGCCAGACTTATTGGCGCTATTCCAGTGCATAACAACTCAGTGACCTATGACCAGCGGCAAAACGGAAGAGTTAACGTTCATTTGAGCATCAAAGATGTGGCCATAATTCTCCAAGGAGGCGGTGCTGGTGATGTAAGTTAAACAAAAACTCTATTGTGTGAGCTAAAATAAAAGAGTTTTGTGATTTAGAAAAATGTGAAGAAAAAACAAAAGCGTTTAAGTTGTGCTAAAATCAGTGCTAGTTTTTTTACAAATAAAAAGAAAACAAAATAAATAAATAGCTTTACGTTAATTAATTTGCAACATAATCACGGCCCTATGGCATAGCCAAGACCAATATTTTGTGTAGTTTAAGGGCAACAATGGCGACCAAATTTTGACTTTAAGACAAATTTGTTGGATAGTTCATGACATTTTTTTCACTAGTGAAATAAGAATTCAAAACTTTCATTGAGCGCCATAAAGTGAAACATTACGACATTCCAATCGATATCAAAAAGCATATGTTTCCATACGGGAGCTATTTTCACTTAAAACTGTGAAAAAAGTACTTTCTTCATTGTTTCGAAAGACAAAAGACTGTTTTTTTATTATTCCTAAAATTTTTACACTCCTGTGTCGTGTGAAAAAAATTACTCATAATAAAAAACCTTCTGTTCACACATTACTAACATAAATAACTATTTCTATAATGATCTACGTATATATTTGATTTTTTAAAGTTTAATTTAAAAAATTGTATAAATTTATTTTTTATATAAACGAATATCCTTTTAGAAATAGCCATTTTCAATTGTTAAATGATTCTGTTCAGTCTACATTCATTAAAAAAATCATTTGATCGGGTTAACTAAAATAATTGTAATTTAACATAAATACAAATTCATTCTTCAAATAACTGATAATTTATACTAAATGTCCATAATACTAACATTGAACCTATCCTCCAAAGCGTACAGACTTATTCTGCCCTAGTGTGGCGGGTCTATTTAACATTTACCCCTATCCCATTGTAATAAGTCGTTTGTCAATATTTTGAAATGCTATATCTATGGCAATAAGTTTTAATTTTTGAACAAAACACTATAACATTATAAATTTTAAAAAATCACCAAAAACGCATTGGGAGAAAATAAGTTACCTGGAAAATACTGAACGCCTTTTTTAATTTAAAATTTCAAATTTTTAAAATTAAGTTAATAAATGATCAAATTAGCAATTTCATGTAATCACTGTTTATATTGTTATCTTAATAAAATCAAATTTTACTCTTACCGGGTACAACTATTAATAATGAGACACGTCTTCTAAGTTCCTTGGAAAGTATGTTTATAAAAACAATTATATTGAATAAACTCGTAACGGTGACTTTATTAGCTGTCCTATTGTGTTCATATTATCATCCTCAATGTATAATGAGCTCAGTTTTTGATAGCCATTATTACTTTATTTGAATTCAAAAATTGTTTATATTATTTTCTCATAATTCAAAATATGGGATTTTTAGACTTCCAAAGATAGTTACTGGCTGTCTACTATGACACAGGGAACCAATTTTTCGCGCTGTATAAATTGAGCAATAGATTATCAACTTTTTCGGTTAAAAAAACCACCAAAAACTGTCTCTTGTTGGTGAATGAGGGAAAATAAGTTACCTGTCGTAAAAGGATGAAACGATATTTTTGTATGGGAAAATTTTAATTTTTTGCAACAAACCCAGACTTTTGTTTTATAGTCCAGACGATGGCCATTCTTCGTACCGTATTTGAGATATATGTATGTAGATTAATACACTCTCCAAGATATTAACTAAAATTTAATCGAAGACACCTGTCGTAAAAGGATGTAACGCAGTGTATATAGATTCCTTGATTTCGCTATGCTTGTTCCACTTTAAAACCAAGAACCTTGTGGTTTGGATAATATTTTATCTATAACAGTTAAATACTCCCTTTAGGATAACAGTGTCATTTGATTCGGTCCAATTTATTGTTAAATAACCCTCTTAAAGGGATTAGGTCTATNAGATTCCTTGATTTCGCTATGCTTGTTCCACTTTAAAACCAAGAACCTTGTGGTTTGGATAATATTTTATCTATAACAGTTAAATACTCCCTTTAGGATAACAGTGTCATTTGATTCGGTCCAATTTATTGTTAAATAACCCTCTTAAAGGGATTAGGTCTATGTTGTTTCATCCACAAATAATGAAATCGCGAGTACTGAGCTTCTACTGTATTTAGTTTTGCAATTCCGTGTGTGAAGACCTCAATACCAAATCGATCTCAGTACGTTAGAGGCAACAAACTAATATGCAGTTTCCACATATTTATCGAATAATTATTTAAATATACAATTAATAATATAAAAGTTAAATTTAAAGCAGGAATTATAAAAAAAATAGTTATTTTCAACATTGTATT
>JXOV01005437.1:0-11000 GCA_001014945.1 Clogmia albipunctata
GCTGTCAATAAATAATAATAATAATAATAATTTTAATTGCAATCGATTTTATTCACATAGTTGGAAGTATGCAAAAAGGCGATACTTAAAGCAATAGATTAGTTGCTTAGTAGACGTAGATTTGTAATATATTTTCTCCAGTTGCCAAATGGCCTTTAAAAGTAAAACTAATAATTTATTAATAATCTAAAAATATGAAAAATTGCCTCACTTAAGCCATTAACCGACAGTCAGTCCATGGAAAATGAAATAAAAGGTGATTATTTGATGGTGTTTTAAAGACATTACTTATTGAATATAGCACCACCAAATATTAAAATGGAAATTAATTTTTAAAACATGCTTAAAGCCTACACAAATCTTTTTAATAAATTTGAAGATATATATTTTGAACTGTTAGCAGCTATTCAAAATTACTTGGACAGTAATGGAAAAAATAGAACATTTTTCTGTCTTTATAATGTTCTGTTTTAGAATTGCCCATCGGTTATTAGGAGAACGCTTAATGTACGTATACAGCCCCATCACATAGCCCTTTCGGCAGTCCTTTCCCTGTTGAATATGAAAAGTCAGTTTTAGTCGGTAAAAAGTCGGCATTCGTTTATGAGAAACGGTTCTCACCGAATCTTGGTGGTGGAATCGGTGATAAAAAACAAAGCCTATTAATTTAAATCTAAACCTATGGTAAATCTTTATAAAATGAGTGACAAAATTTATTTTGAAAAAACAATGCCAAATAAGTTCATTCAAAGAAATTAAATTGATTCCTTATGATAATACGAGTCATTGATTCTTCTCCAAAGTATTAAGAGAAATATAAAATTGAAATCGATAAATCATTGACAAATAAAGTGTCAGAAATCATATTTAACATTACCCACCAAATATTCAATATTTCTCTCTTAAGTTTATCAGAAATATTTTTTCCAATTTTTTACAAACATAATTTTATAAAAGCACACACTTTGACAGTTTTTCGTTAATTAATTTTTGTCTCAAAATAAGATTTTCTATAATCATATTTATATTTTTTTATTTTTTTTTCTTTTAAAACGACTAATGGACAAAATGACATACCTGTTGTTTTGTCTATAAGTGGTATTTATTTAATTTAGCCGTATTTATATTGTCCATAGATAGGCAAAATGACGATATATTATACGCACTCAATCCATCCTTAGTCCTGGAGACAAGACAATAATGAAATCGAAAATTTAATGCTTCTCAATATAATGGAGAGAAATATTCACATTTATCCTCTAATGCTCTTTTTTCGAGATCTATACCCGAAGGAGTTTGGTAAATTGTTGTCATTGGGTTCACACTTCTTGAACTTGTGTTCCTAAGTGAACACAGGGCTTTATTTGTGAAATTAGACCATTAATTACATCGAACTTACAGGTATGCCTTTTTGTCCATACGGTTTTAAAAAACGGATTTCGCCTATTATTGTTTAAACCTGTTTAATTTTTTTCTGCATTTGAATATTAATTTTAATAAATAGATAACCAAACATAATTACTGTATAATATGGCGGTGTTGTGTGATACCCATAAAGAATTATGATCCAAAAACAAAACACCATGCCATTTTGTACATATTCTCTTACGTTTTGTATGAATTTGAGATGAAAAAAATTAATAAATAATAATAATAAATATGGTTATATTATGGCGTAAATAGTCCGTCCAATTATTTAATCCAATAACAAACTTACGTTATTTTACTCTAAGAGTATTAAATTTTCTTCTAGAAAAATACCACTGTTTGTTGACTCCGCGGGAGCGATGCAAAACTTTACTCCAGTAGAGGGGAATTCAAAGACTTTGTTCTTAACACAACTACACTTTTATTCTCTGAGTCTGAATACAGGTGATGAAGTTTGGTTCTAGTTGAACTTCTTCCAGAAAATGAATCATGATGACCCATGAAGGTGAGCCATAAATTGGAAATAGAGCCTTTTGTGGAATTTTCTATGGTAGAGCTATAGCGGTGTCCTATATTTTCTATTGTTTATAATTTATATGCCACTTGGCCTTGATGAGTGACGACACAACTGCTAACATCATGTTGAGTGAATAACAGGGTGAATATCAATAATTTGACTATATGACAATATATTTAAAATATCGTTACAAATTTCCGTTTTTAAATTCTAATTATTGCAATTAATCTGGTGAAAAATCATCAATCGTAATTAAATATCAATTATTTTTATACTGTTTTTGGCTTTTATGAATAGAGAAACGTATATCATTATACAACAATAATTTGATTTGGATTATCTTCATCCTTCTCCATGTCTTCTTAGCCGTAATCATTCCTCTTGCACATCAACATATTATCATGTTTTCTTAATAACCAGTTTTTGAATATTACTAACAATTTTAATACATTACATAAATTATTTTCTTTTAAATTTGATTTTGAATACATCGAAATTTCGTATAGGATTAAAAATAAAACATTTATGAAGTTTTAAATGAAATATAAACTATCATAATAATCGCCAATATTCCAAGACCAAAGTAGAAGTAGAAGTCATAGTCAGCACCCTCTATCCCACACTTTAAAGCATCGCAATTTTTTTTATCAAGCTCCCTAGGATAGGATTTGCGCAATTTCAATGGTTTATGATGTTCCAGTTCTCCTTCTGAAATATTAGACATGTTTTTCAGCAACATCAATGCCACTTTCCTATGAGTACCAGTTTGATTTCTAAGAGAATCAAAACCGAAATGGCTGATAATTAAAATGGCCTCATCATGAGTTTTTTCATTGATCTGGACACAGCCCCAAATAACAACCACGTACAATTCTGGCTGAACAACCACTGCAAAATGTATTTTCGTATCTATAAAACACTTTACATTGTTTTTCCCAAAATCATAATGAATATCTTGTCCATTAATAATGGCTAATCTCCATGTTTCATTAAATACCAATCCAAGAAACGCCGAACATCCAAAACCTGGCTCGATGCTCATTATATTAGGATTCATTTGGAAATATAATGATACGTTTCCTTCGGGAAAAATCATAAATTTTTCCTTATGAACTTCAAACGGTACCTTATAAATAACTTGCAGCTCTCCAGATCTATAAGAATGTTCAGGTTGTGTAGGTTGATCAGTGGAATTTATATCTGGACACTTTCCTTTGTAGAGTCGTCCAAAAACAGGGAAAAAATATATTATTGAAAAAACAAACAAGCACTTGAAAGCCATTTCGAGACTAACTTAAAGACCGAGGAATGTGGCCTTTATATGTAAATGAATTTGGGGTTTTGAAAGAACTTTACTCTTAATTCATTTGGTTAAAATAACTTTTCGAGGATTGGTAAATGAAATTGAGTGCTTTTAAACTGGAATATTAATAGAATTTTTAAGGCAATAATACAGACTTAAACAGAAAGTTAAATGTGCGATAAAAGCTTTTGAAGATTAAGGTTGCCTAATAAGTATAAAGTACATTTTTTAAGTTAGTAACTCGACTCCCTTCCAGAAATTTTTGGACATGAGAGGGAAGAGGTTAAACGAAACGGATTTTGTACTTTAAATTAATTTCTTGTTTTTCTTTTTTTATCCTAGTTATTTTATTTAATCTCTGTCTCGTGGCCGATGTCTGTCTCGTGGCCGATGTGTTAACGCATCCGGCTGCCTCTTCGGAGTCAAGGGTTCGATCCCTGGGCGGATAGGATTGACTAGGTCCTTTTTCAACTGGTGTAGGTGCTATTAATTGACTAATAATACACTGAAAACAAATAGTCACCGAAATGTCGCAAAACCCGTTGGTTGAGGTTGCGACCCCCCATGTTCCTTACAGGAATTGAAAGGGAAATTTTTTTTTTTTTTATTTTATTTAATTGCTTGTCAACTTTTCAACTTAGAAAGACTTTTTTGTCAGTATTTTGGATCTGAATGTTCAATATTTGTTTTATTGAATAATTAATATATGCTGAAATGTTTTAAATAAATTTAGAACTGTAATTTTCTACTTTAGTCATTTTATATAAGATAAAAAAAAGGTTAAATCTGCTTAGTAACAAAAATTCTATGTAGAGTCTATTTATTGACAGGTTTTTTTTCACCGAAACAGAAGACGATCCTTTTCATAACATTCATTGAAAAAACACAACTTACTAGTATTATCGAAATATCTTTTTTATCTCTTCAATTCACTCCAATCAAGCTTTGAAAATCTGTCTGTGGTTCAACAAATAGTATTGACGATACAATTTGTTTGAGAGTTGATGTCAGAGATATTACATGTTTTGTAAATGTGCGAATATTTAAACAAATATTAATCATCCACCTGTTTAGTCTAGTGTAGGGATAAAAACAAGAGTTATCTTGGCGGGCCGAAAAAGAAATGAATAAAAGAAAATAGTTTTAGATGTGATTACATTTAAAAATTGTATTATATCTATACGTGAAAACGCCTACGTAAGGAGGAGGCACCCATCGCTCAAGGAATCACGATGGTGCAACGGTCCGGTGATCATTCATATGTATTTATATATATGAGTGAGGGCTATAACTCAGTCATGGGTTGTTTGGTTCAATTGTATATTATATTACATTATATCTACAGAATTTGAGTTCTTAGAAAACTGCGTTACCCTAGACAAAATTTATTACAAATTATTAAATGAATTATCCAACACAAAAACTTTTTTCATAAATGAATTACAATTACGATTATAAGACAAAATTTAACAAATATATCATTATCATTAGTGTCCTTAGCATTCTGAACCCGTCTTCCGATGTTGTCAAAATGATGTATGGTCGATTTGTGGGAAATTTAATGATCTTCAAATTAGTATTGTTTGAGTAAAATACACCAATCCGTTTGTTAGCTGCATCGCGTAATAGCCTAAAATCCGCTATATCAGAATATACTACACGTAACTATGACTTTATTAGCAGTCCTATTGTGGCCATATTATCATCCACAATGCATAATAAGCTCAGTTTTCGACAGCCATCATTACTTTATTTGAACTCAAAAATTTGTTATACTATTTTCTCATAAATCGTATTTTGAGACTTCCAAAGATAGTTACTGGCTCCCTACTATGACATAGCGACCCAATTTTTCGCGCTTTTTATATTGAACATAAGATTATTAACTATTTCAATCTAAAAAAATTACCGAAAACTCTCTCTTGTTGGCGCATTTTAAGAAAATAAGCAGCCTGTCGTAAAAGGATGAAACGATATTTCTGTATAGGAAAAATCCGCACGTCTTTTTAATTATTTGCAACAAACCTAAACTTTTGTTTTATAGTTCAGTAGATGGCCAATGATATTAACTAAAATTTAATCGAAGACCCCTGTCGTAAAAGGATGAAAAGCAGTGTAGGTATTTCAGCATTCTGTTGATTTGATATCCTTAATTCAAATAAAAATATTATGCTTTTGAAAAGGAATTAGTGGTAGTTTTTAAATTTTATTCCATTTTCACTATATAGTTTAAACAACACTCATAGTAACAAATGATTGCGATTTGTAAAAGTTTTTCGTCAGGTGGAAACTCGTATTTGATCTCTCATCTATTTTCATTAACAATTTTTCACTTCCACGTCGTCGTTCAGGAAAAACATTTTTAAAATATATTACTCTAAGATTTTAAAATATTAAATCTTCCCACCTCGAGTTATATTTTTTAAAGACCATAACTTTTTATTAATCAATATTTTTAATTGAAACAAACGACATTCTAATAATAGTATTTCTGTTTGTAAACAATGAGATATAAAATAGAATATCTATAGTAACATGTGCTCCAGAAGCCTAAGAACTCTACAAGGGATAAAATCACACCCTTCGGATATACAGAACCTGGGACCTTCACATAGGTTTTATATATGCGAAACCTATTGGATTCAATAGGTATTAAGTTAGTCAAGATTTGGAGATGTAAAAAATTTGAGTATCCTTAGGGGTCTAAAAATTTTACGGCATGGCGTGCAGAATATGATTAAAATAAGCATATTTGCAGTATTTTATAAATATATTTGATAGTTTTATATAATATAATAGAGCTAAACCGCGGCGAAAGACAACGTAAAGAAATAATAATATTAAAATTATATTTGTACACGACACATAAGTATTGGTGTCGTAAATGGATTTAAATTGAAATTTTATGTAAACTAAAATTTTAAGAAGGTTTACTATAAAATCTGATAACTACCATTATTTTATTCATGACACATCTTCCAGATCCTGTTTAAAACGTGTTTTAAATAAAAAANACTTAGTTCAAAAATATTCTACTAGGTGGCGAACACGTCAATTTGTTAATTTCCAGACACAATACTATTAAAGCAGTAAGTTTAAAACAGAGAGTTTCAAACAAGGCAAGCTGTTCTTTTTTGGTTTAAGAACTAATCCTAAAATTAGGTACGGGTTAACCAATTAACAATTTTCTTAAAAATATTATAAAAAACTAACTATTAATTAAAAAGAAAATTATAGCTTATAAAATTTGATATTTTCGAGAAAAAAGTGGATTTGAATGACTTTTTCAATTAAGTTCTCATATTTTAATCACTTAATTTGCAAGAAGGAATGTTTTTAAATTTTTTCGTATATTTAGCTAATTAAAAATAATTTTTTTATTGTTTATTTTACTTTACTATAATTATAAATACAGTCTTAATTTTTCTAAGATAATTTTGAACAGCTTTATACAAATCGTCATTTAAAGTAGAGGTGACAATTTTTCGCACGGGCGAGTTTTGAAGGTCATATATCCTAGTGAAATTTTTGAATTGCTGTTTTTGACATATTTTTAGCTTGATATGGTCTTTTATTATAAATGTGCCCATTTTCATAATTGTGGCTTATCCTAATGGGAATTTATTGATAAAAATCTGTAATCTCCGAAAATCTAGATTTTGAATATACTCACTAATTATCGGATAAAAATACTATTTAATGAGATAAATCATCTAATTTGATTTATATTAATAGCCAACATAAATATTGAAATTATAAAGAAAAACTAAACTACAATGCAACATATTGTTTTGGTGAATGATTAAAATCGTGTGCAGCTTCATGCGGGTCGATGTAATATTACTTTAGGTGGATCGGAAAAAAACTCAATAAGAGAAATTAGTTTGATATGTGACAAATTAGATTTTTATTTTCTTATTCTGTATGCATCTTTGTTCCTTCAAATTGATATATTATAGCACAAGTACTATAAAGAACTCTTTAAAGCACTAGTGTATTTTTATTATTATTAAATTGTGCAATGAAATTAAAGTTCATTGAAATTTCGAAACCATCACACTGGATTATTTGAATTTATTTTTAATTTAGGAATTCTATCCTTCTCCCGCATTGAGCAACAAAGGCAAGTATAGTGGGTGGAATACAGCAACATATATTTCTATGATCAATTTAAAGAATTTTAAGGATTTTGATTTTATTTATTTAAATGCATACAATTTTATGTAAAACATTGTCGATAAGCCTCATTAAACACTCTGCGACACCGCAGCCAAAATTTATTAGAAATTATGAAATGAATTTTCCAGCACAATAACTTATTTCATTCATGAAACATATTTGAACTTAACGCTGATTCGAATTCGTTAATTCAAATTAAAATATTATGCTTTTTAAATAATGTAGTTCGATACAAGTGCTGTAATAACCGATTTTACATGTGTATGGAACGATATTTTGTGTAATTCTGAAAAAAAATCAGTTAATCGATAATTAAATAGTTGTTTTCAATATTTTACATTCTGAGCAAAAATAATATTTAATTTAATAATATATACTATTTAAAAATATTTATTTAATTTAATCAAGCATCCCTTTGACAATTATGTCATTTTCAGTGGTGCAAAGTGACGTATTTCGTGATTACTTTGACGATTGAAATGTTAATATTACACCTTCCAATAATGTAAAATAAAAACCGTTCGCAACGGTTTTATCAAACTGTGCAACAACAAACTTAGAAATAATAAATTTTGTTATGACAACAATATGTAATTTCATGAAATTGGTGACTATTTGCGTGCAAATCTTGAATTATTTTAGCACTCCGTGTAGAAAAGTAAACTGTTACAGAACCAATTTGCGTTAAAAAAAGTATACTTTTCGATACGGATTTGCACAAAGCAAAAAGTGGTAGTTTTCACTTTCATTTTCACATTAAAATAATTTAAATAATACTCGTAGTTAGAAATGTTAGAGACGTCGTTTGATTGTGAATAAGAAATATTTAGTTGTGGGATTGTAAAGTCATTTTTTGTTCATGTGCAAACTGCTATTTTATCTTATCTATTTTAATAAACTTTTTTACACTTTCACGTCGTCGTTCAGGAGAACGATTTTCAAAATAAATTATTTTAAATCTTTGATAATGGCTTTTATTAAATTATAAATTAAGTGGTACAAATAAATATGCTCATTGAACAGATCTAAGTTTTACTTCATCCTTGCAGTTTTCAATAGATTGAGAGAATTCGTCAATTTTACCATCCATGTCAATATTGGAAATGCACCCATCAAACTCACTCTTAATAGCATCGATGTCCATCTTGAATTGTCCTTTAATACCACCCAGTCCATCACCACCATTTGCAAGGTTTTCAATTTTAGATGGGTCCAGTAGTTCTGATTTGGTTTTGGCACAATCTTTCGCTGTCTCAAGTGTATCTGGTGTGATTTTTTCTACGCAATCACAAACTGTTTTAATGTCACTTTGAATTTCTGTTTCAATGGATCCAAAGTCTGGCTTTACCGAAGACAGCTTTTCATCTGAAGGGATGCACATTTTGATTTCACTTGCAATTTCTTCTGGAACTGATTTGATGGTATCCTTCTTATCTTGAATACATTTATTGAAAGCCTCTGCGTTATCAACACCATCAAAAGTTGTTTGGGCATTCAAAATATCTGTTCCAAACTTCTCGATGATTTCGGTTTCGTTGAAACCTATCTCTTTTATTTTTTCTTCAACATATTTCTCATAGTCGGATAGTTCTAAGTCTACATCATCTTTTAGTTTATTCAAAATAGTATCCACTTTATCCGAATAAGCCTCAAGATTATCAACAGCTTCAATCATTTCAAGTCCCTCTAATTTCGATTCACATGTTGTAAGTTGTTCCTTAACACCATTCAGGATTTTATTGATAGATTCGGACACAATGTTACGCAAGTTTTGAATTCCAGCGGCAGAACTTCTGATGATTTCAACGATTAATTTCACTCCATTGGTCATAGATTCGATGGATAGTTTGACGATGTCAGTTAACGATTGTATGTTCTGGGCCACAGCATTGTTCGCAAGTTGGATGAATCCATTAGCAGAGTTTGAAGCTAGGGCAAAAGTATTACTCAAAGCACTTCCTGCTACGTCACTTGATTGGGATAACCCAGTGGTAAGAAGACTTGTAAAAGCGTCAGTTATTCCGCCGACCATTTGCTGAGCTCCTTCGATAGGTTTGGTCAAGGTCATTGTGAATTTATTTATCCCACTTCCAAGGCTATCCAAAATGCCTCCACTCACATTTCCACCCTGAAAGCACTCTTATTAAACTTCATATCCAATTTTGTTTCCATAAATCACGTTTACCTGACTTAAAACCGCTAAAACTGCAAAAACCACTATAGAACACTTCATGTTGTCCGATCTAAACTGAAAGCTTTTCTCAAAGACACCTCTTTTATAAGCCAAAAATTAGGCAAAATCTAAACAACATTTTTTTAGATTGTGAGACAGAAGTTGGTTACAAAACAACAGTAGATTGAATTTGATCTTAGTTTTTCGCCGCTTTTTGGACAGTTTAGCGGGTGAAATTTAGGTCATAGTAAAAGAGAGAAAAAGTATTTGGATAGAATCACTGAAACTTGTTTGTGTTTTTGTTGGTTTTACGTGATTCTTGTTTTATTGATAAATATGCTATCTATAATCTATAATATACTATCTATTCAAATATGTTATCTTATTATAATTATATTTTTATTGTATTGACTTTCAAATTAATTTAATAAAGTTATTATTTATCTAATTAATTAGATGAAAACAAATATGTCAGATATGTATTAATTTTTTTAAATATTAAATTAATAATGTATATTATTTAAATAATAATAATTTTGAAGAATATTTTTTACTCATGGTATTTTAATTGGGCAATAAAAAACTTTAATACTTAATACGCGAACACGACGTTTTTGGGGTATTTTATTCCTTTTCTACGATCCTCACATGATCAGGTGTGGAGACGTATGGTCCTCGTTTTTTCAACTCTAAACTATATTCGCGTTCTTCTGGATTCGAGTTCAATTTGGTTTTCTTCAGAACTATCTTCATATTATTGCAAACATCTCAATATTTCCCATCATCCTATACATTGCATATCGTAAACTTATATTACGTGGGAAGTGTCCATAGTACATTTTCCAATAAAAATTGCCGACAATTTAACAAGTCTGTTTTACTTATTTTCCTGCATTAACTTAAAGATAAATACGTGTATTTAGCAGTAAAGATAATCTATAATGATTTAAGAAAAAAATAATTATAGTAGAAGCCCGATAATCCGCCACGTTCGGGACCGGCTTGGTGTGGGACTATCGGGCGGTATGTTATAAGACAAATTAAGTTTATAATTAAACTGAACAGTATGCAAATACGTACACCAAAGGTTATTTTACATTTCTGTAATGCATGCATATGTAAAATATATATTAACTATAATTAAAACTGTTACGAATGACTTTTTGAGCGAAAACTAGACTTTTCTTAACCCAAATTGGTTTTATAATGGTTTACTTTTCGGCACGAAGTGCTGATATAATTCAAAATTTGCACGCAAATTGTCACCAATTCAATGAAAATACATATTGTTGTCAAAACCATTCCGTTGAGAATATTCCCATCTCACTCTAATAAAAATTAGGGACCAAAATACCGCCTTCGACATTCTACGAAAATTACAGGAATCAGCCAAGGACGTC
>JXOV01005439.1:0-15980 GCA_001014945.1 Clogmia albipunctata
GGTCCAATTGTACAATACAATACAATTAAAACTTTGCCGAACCGTATCTGGAGTTTTTGTAATTACAGTGAAACCCTGAAATTACTAAAAGCAACAAATTTGTTATTTTTATTTCCGAATTTAGAACAATAACTAATTTTGGAAAATAACGCTTAAGCTGGAACTGGGTATTATTTCTAATTTTATTGGTTTATTGATTGTTTATATTTTTTTATTATTTTTAAAACCACATTTATTACAGTTAACAATCAAACACGAAGCAGACTTTCATATTTCAATAAAAATGCAACAAAGATGTTGTTAAATATTTATCCAAAGCATCAATTACACTCGATGTAATCCTTGAGATCTCTAACATTTTCTATGATCCGTGAAAGTAAAGGCAAATAATCATCGATATTTAACAAAATATAGGAAATATGGGCATTATCTGCTAAGGCTTCCTTCACACGTAACAAATTCCTTAGTACTATTCCAATCGAAAGTTTGCAAATTAAGGGAATAGTGTCCATAGATTCTTTAAAATTTGTTTTTGGAGTAATCTATAAAAATCTATTCTATCTATAATTTGAAGTTCTTCCTTGGATATATAAGTCTATGGTCAAGTATTTCCGTCTATGGATGCGTTATGGATACTGCATTCTTTTTGTAAAGCAGAATCTGAAAACAGATTACGAGTAATACTGATTTCAGAAGATGGTTTCACCATTTCATCCAAACTGTATTGATCATCTTCATAATGTAGTTTATTAACCCATTTGCATTTATTTAGTTGCACTTCTGAGCTCACATATTTTAATATCGAAATTGGCACGGAAATTTCATTCTCGTTTAGATACTCTATTAGTCTTTTAACTGATCCATCAAAATTGTTTCTTAATAGTGAAATAATTCTATTTTTAAAAAAATCTGGTGAAGGATTTTTACTTAGGAGAAATTCTAATGGCAAATGATCATTTTTCTCCAAATCGATCGGAAAACCAGCATCTAACAATACTTGAACGACATTTTTATCTCCAACAGCAGAAATTTCTTCTACTGAAAAGAGATTTTCACTCTTGATTTTGTCGACCACCAATTGTATTACTTCCGAAGTTCCAAAGTAACAGGCATATTGGAGATACTCTTGGTCAATTACAGCGCCCTTTTCCAACAAATACTCCATAAAATCTTTGGAACTTAAATTATAGCAAGATGAAAGAATGGTCTGTTTGATTTCATTCCAATAGTCAATAGATAAGACTTCTTCAATCAGATACTTCAATATCTCTAACCGCTCATAAGTGCAAACTGTATGAAGAATAGTTCGGATTTCTTCGGGTTTAAATGAAAATTTTTGGTTCTCCATAATAAATTTGCATACTTTGGGATCACTATTGAACATTATATTAATCAGGACATGAGAAAAGTGGTCAATATTTGCTCCTCTTTTCGAAAGTATTTCCAGTATTTCTAAGTTTCCATTTTTTGCGGCAACAAAAGCTGGAGTTTTTAAATTAAGTGATTTAAAGTTTTGTAACATGATATCCAATTTTAGCGTTTCTTCTATATCACCTTCCACAATTGTGTTAAAGTCAGCTCCTGCTTCCAATAAAATTGAAACTATTTCCACATTGTTATTATAAACTGCAAAACTCAAGGCTGAAAATCCCTTATAAGTTGTGTTGATATTCTTTCGAAACTGATCATATTTTAGCAAGAACTTTACAATCCCTTTTTGATTATGTGCTGAAGCTATTTGCAAAAAGCCGTCAGTAGGTTTGACATTTTCTAGAGAGAAAACTGATTTGAAAATGTCCAAATCTTCGCAGTTGAAACATAAAATATGGGCTAAAATGCTTCTTTTTATTTCCCTCGTTCCATTATTGATAAAATCATCTATGAAAAAGTTAATCGATTCGGGATCGTTGATGTCTAATTTGATGCGCCGAACGTATTCTTGGTCCTTGGCGTCAGCTAACATTGTAGCAAAGATGTGTTTCTTCCTTGTGGAATCTGACTTCGTTACTGTTTTTATTATAAACATTAGGACTAGGTTTTTCTTGTTGATCCTCCTTAAATTGTGATGGACCATTGTTAAGCCATTTTGGTCTCTCATATTAAAGATCATTCGATCTTTTGTAAGTATTCTCTGTAGATCTTTTTCGGTTTCCCAATTGAATGATTCCCAAGATTCAGTTGCCCATATTTTTTGTTGTTCATACTCTCTTTTAACTCTAACAAAGTCGTCTGAAGTGCAAAATCCTAAGCGTATTTGATTACCTTTATTCTGAATCCATTTGCAATTTTGGGCTGGCTTTTTCCATGACATTTTTTCAGTATATTCGTCTCCAAAATATTCTTCTACTCCAAAAATTGATGATATGGTCCGATTAGGAATATTATTATAGTTATGAATGGCTTGTAATTGACTCTCGATAACTGTAGTCTTGTCTGGAAACAGAATATCAACACAAATATCTCCATGTGCTAAATAGTTTCGCAAATTTCTACCCAGGGGAATTGGACAAAAGAAGTCTAAATAATTGTAATCCGTGGATAATGCAATTTCTTTCTTTCTCAAAATTTCAAATGAATCCAATAAATTCATATTTAATTTAGAGTCATGCTTTTTATTTTTCTTGAAATATGATTGCGAAAGTCGAACTTCGGGATCTTTTTTTACTTTCTCAACAATAGCTTGAATTTCATTTGCATCCCAATGAATTTCTGTTAAAAACTCTTCTGCAATTTTAAAATATAGCATGTTCTTATCTCTCTTTTCTATCATTGAACCCAAAGGGTCTTTATACCTTTTAAGCATTCCTTCGTTCATCTTTCCTGGTCCTGGCCATCTTTCAATAATTGTTTCTGGTTTTCCAAAAATTTTATATTCCTTTAAAAGGCTTCGTTTTTTTAGTAACTCTAATATTTTTTCATTAAAGGATTTTTTTTCGTCATCATTTCGAATTGCGTTCCTTATTTTGTTAACCATTTCAATTATAAATTGTTTATCGTCTGATAACGGTTTCTGCTCATGTAGTACAAAATCATCAGAAAGATCAGAATACCAATCATTTAATAACTCTATATCGAATGGAAGAAGATCTTTAACCCATTTGAATATGGTTTTTATGTCAACTACTGGATCAAATAAAATGGAAGTGATTTTTGAAATAACAATTTCTTTTTCAGGGTTTTGTGATTTCTGAAACCATTTAACGAAATTGAAAAAACTGTTTAATGAATATTTGTCTTTATAAACATTTAAGCACATTTCGATCTTATTTGCAAAATCGTTAAGCCTTATCTGCATATTAACGTGAAGTGGTAATTTTTTCAACAAGTCTAATACAATTAATATATCTTTCTTAAAATGAAAATTAAGCCATTTGTTCTTATAATGAAAAATGGTTATACCATTGACTCGATTAAGTAGATCATTAACAGAATTTTCCTTCAAAATTTCCAAAAATTCTTTAACTGCATTTTTCTGGATGTTAGTCCTAACTATTTGGATCATATTCAAAATAAATATTCCCAGTTTTGGTATTTTTACATTTGGATAGTAATTTAGTTTAAAGAAATGAGACAACTTGTGTCTTTCTTCCACCAACACAGTAGCAAATAAGTTTAGATTCCTCGATGGTTGCCCAAAACCGTCATCATTACAGAACTTCAGTTTGGTCAATTGGTCAAAGCATTCTCCAATGATTTGCAAAGCACGGTGGTATTCCTGAAAAACGAGAATTCATTATTGAAAATATTTATAGAACTTATTTAGATCTAAATAAACCACTACGAGACAAATTTGATGGATAGTTTATGATATTTTTTTTTACTAGTGAAATAAAAATTCAAAATTTTCACTGAGTACCATAAAGTGAAACATTACGAAACTCAAATGGATGTCGAAAAGCGTATGTTTCGATACGGGCGTGTAAAAAGATTTTTTTAGAAAATATTGTACTTACTGCTTTGTCTACATTTAATCTAAACTCCTCCAATATGTGAATATGGTATCCAATCTTCAATAAGAGGTAGTACTTCTTTATTGTGTTATACTTCTCATCCAAACCTGTCCATTTATTATCTTTGCCCTGTTCCTCGTTCAAAGTACTTAAAAGCACTCTTAATGTATCCCATGCAAATTTCTCGTGAATCACCAATTGAAAGTAATTATCGATGAATTTGTGTTTTTGGCGAGTTCGATCTGTGATCGTCGCAATGAAAATGCAGAGGACAGTTTGTATTTTCTCCCAAGGAATTATTGATTTTTTCTCATTCCTTAAAGGGTTCATTGTGGTCACTAGGCATTTTAAAAATACTATCTTTACTTTTGGATTAGGGAATTCAAAGTCTTGGTGGTCAGTCAAAACGCTCTTTATAAATTCAATCCTCCCAGGAATGTTTTCAATACATTCAAATTCTTCGTGCTTTTCTGGGTAATAAAAACGATACTCCATAACCACATCCGTAATGAATCTTCGTGTTGCCCTTCGTAAACAAACGCCTTTGGTTTCACATTCTTGATGAAAGTCACTCAGAAAATAGTATAAGTCATCCACGTTTCGGAGTTTCTTTGCCAATTTCTTAACTTTCACAATATCTCCAAACAGTAAAAACTTCCTGAGTTCGACTTCAACATCGGTGTAGTCCATTTGCTTTTGGAATCACTGCTCCACTTTAATCATTTTAATCCTGAAATTGAAAACAAACAACATTTAATTGTTGTGTTTGGTATACTATTAATCATCATGCTTTATCAAAAATTAAAAGAATAGTCTTGAGGGTAAAATCCGTTTTATAACTCGAAAGCGTCGAAAAAGTCACCTAGCGGTTCGTATTTCACATCATCTCATCGTCATATATCAGCTGATTTACTCGTAACATCTTTGGAATACAAATAATTATTTTTATTCAGATAAACTGAAGGCCAGTGTCTAATTTTTGTTATTTTTCTGATTCTAATTATAGCCAACTAGTACTGAATTTTGCAAATACCGAATTTTGCTATAAATAGACCGTAATGATATGGTCTTTTAAACCCCTCATTTACCTTCATTTCAAGAAGCTGGACGGAAACTTTTTTAAGAGGGCCGTCAACCACCCAAATTCCATTAGTAGGATATCGAGGGAGCTGGCCGTCATCTGGAGCAGCAAGATTTAATTGAATTTGAAACTTTGTAAATAAATATTTAAAACTTGGAGTTTTATTGTAGTTAAGATTAGTTTTAAGTGTTAAGTTTTTCTTATTTTTTTATTCGCCTTGAGCAACCGTCACTGTTATAGGGCTAGTTGCATAGTTGGCAAATTTTGTTAGATTTAAATGACCAAATCAATGTTAATATTAGGTTTTCCTTAGACTAAGATAGAGCAAGGGATACGCTAGTGCACCCTATAGAATTTAAGAAGAAATTATTATTGATAATACCAAAAACTGTCGTTATTGAATAAAAGTGTTTGAATCTTTGATGGTCTTTTAAATTATAAAAAATACAACTTCATGTTCTTCGTTTGTGAAACAACAATTTATTTAAATTTATATTCAGAAATTTGTATCAAACTAGTATTTAAACAATAATTATAATAAAAACTAAGAATGTGGAGCACAATAGACCTCTAGATCAAAGTGCGAGATAACCTCTTTTGAAATAAATTATAAATATCAGTATTTTATTCTACAATTCTTTAAATGTGTTTTCATAAAAAATTAAATAAAGTAACTTTATCATCGTACTTTGCGCCATAAAATTCAATTGAAATGACATTTCGCACATCTTACTTTTGATTAACTTTCTCGCTTGGATTGCATGATAAGAGCATAGTGGAATTATTTTACAAAAATAGAACTATTGTTTAATGAAATCTTCTATATTTTTAAAATTTATGAAAACAGAGTCAAGATAGAAATTTTGTTTTTAAACATAAAGAAATATTTCTCTTTCATAAAATAACATAACATGAAATTACAAAGCCTGCCTCATAGCCGATGTGGTAACGTATTTGGCGGGATCTTCGGAGGCCATGGGTTCGATACCTGGGCGGGTAGGATTGACTGGGTCCTGTTTCAACTTCTAGGTGCTATTAATTGACTAATAATAAACCGAAAACAAATAGTCATGTAAAGTCTAAGCCCTTTGGTTGAGGTTAAGACTCCCCATATTCCTTGCAGGAATTGAAAGGGATTTTTTTTTAAATTTATAAAGCCAATTATAACACTATCACTATGATTTTATATAAAACCATCTAAGATGATATAACATCGATATAAAAATAAGTTAAAATTTGAACATTTCACTTTTATCACACACTTCCTAAAATTTAATTGAACTTCTTCTATGAGATTATTCGAGATCAATCATTTTTATGGTGTATAAACTATTTTATTTATAGTTTTTAGACGTTTAAATGTATTTAATTTTTGGTCAAGAGTGCTTATTGTAAACTTGATCCGATACAATTATGAAAAATGAAGTATTTAGAATGAAATTATTTTTGTATGCAAATGATTCACCAGACTCAATCACGTAATAAAATGAACCGAATGTTACCGGCTTATGATTCACGCAGTTTTAATGGTTCACCAAATCACAACCACCACAAAAATTGGATATCTCGATCATTAATATATTAGGATACCTTAAACAATTAACCAAAAACTATTTCACTACAGAATATTTTGATAAATCACAATGTCAGAAATAAAATTCAGTTTTGCAATTTCACAATGTCCAGAGAGTATTAATTTTTAAACTAAAAACCAAATAGAAACACAAAAAAATTGAAAGAACAGACCGTGGTATTTGTCTCGACTACATTAGGGTTTCACTGTATTCTGATAAACGATATATTGAAATAATTTGATCCGATAAAGAAATATTTCCCCTAATTATTTAAAATAATCCAATATTAAAAATTATAATAATTATAATATTGAGTTTAATTAGAATCTGTTCAAGAAAGAAGAACGTGAAAAATAAATTAAAAATTTACCCACCCGAGACAAAAACCTTCAAATACGTGTGGTAACTTTCAAACGGTAGCGATAAATTTTTCAAAATCAATTTCAATTTTTAATAAAATATTATTTTATTTTATTAAGTGTCTTGTATTCACTGACTTTCATTTAAACTGCTCCATATAATAACAATCTCATTTGATGATAAAGTCCTGATAATTTGAAATAAAAGCCTCAACTGTCCCATTAATAAAATCTAGTGGTTGATAATTGAAAGGAAAGTCATAAAGCATTATTTGTAAGCGTGAAATTAGTATCATTCACAAACGATTCAGTATAACGTAATAATTCAATAATCTCTATTTGAGCAAACACATGGAAATGTGTGATAAGAGCCGGAGTAATTGGCAGGTGCAAAGTTACTGATGTCGAGTTCAGAAGAACAAAATTAAGATTTGGTTTTAATTTCAATCGATTTTGTTTGGCGAAATAACAATTTTATGAAAAAAGTGTTTGTTTCTGTGTTTGACTTTAATTTTGTTGAATAAAAGTTCATTTGTTGGTTGTTTTTCACAAGGCAAGTAAACAAACTATCAATAAAAATAAATGGAAATACTACATTTGTGTACTTCTGTGATAACATGTAAATCGTTAACGCACTTAAATTATTTGATTTTAAAGAATATGATATTCCAAAATCAGTATTTATTTTAAAAAAAATTAGATCAAATTTAAATATATCACAATGTACGAAACGATTTGTGACATTGTATTAATATTTTAGAATGTAATTTTATTTTTCTATTATGTCAAGAAGACTCAATTGAAGGAATTCTTTTTTATAAATTTTTGGTAAGACATAAATATAGAAATTATTTTATTGAATGTAAAAATTAGTGAAAAGAAGTATGCAAAAGTACCTCTTAGGCGTTATCATGTTTTATTCAAATAATTATACAATGAAATCATTGAGCCCGATAAAGCGAATCGCTTCGAGTCGAAGTGCCACCTCACATTTGTTGTGATTTTTTTTATTAATTACCAATAATCTAGCATTAATTTTTTTCTTTAATTCCGATTAATATGATTTTGTGTGTTTTATTTGGAAAAAATGTGGAATTGAATTGAATTATTTTTTTCCTAAAATTTGAGCTTATTTTATTGCCAAAATCATTTCTTTTAAAAACTAATAAAGCGATTTTTATCCTAATATTACTTATCCAATTTTTTTAACCATCTTCTTCTTCTTCGACTCAACAACCGTTACCGGTCTAACCGATTGGTTTTACGTAATCGGAGTTATCAAATGCCCTATCTATTCATTTGCCAATCTTTCACAATTGACAATTGAGTAGAATGTTTTTACAAATCATTAATTGTTATGATGTGATTAGCACCATGAACAAATGATTCTATATAGAGCGTATTAATTGACAGGTTTTTGCACCGAATTATAGCACACTTACTACGAAGAAGACCATCCCTTTCACACTTTCATCTGTATCCGTTCAATGAACAACAGCAAATTACTAGTATTGAAAAGATCCGGTTTATCTCTTCGATTCTATGCATTTCATTCAAGCTATGAAAATCTGTCTAAATTCGAGCAAATAATGTTGACGACATTAGTTGCTCGAATTTTGAGGGCGGGGTATAATTTTTGTTAACTTTATTTTAAACAAATATTAACCACAGAATGTTGTTAGTGAAAACGAGTAATGAAATTCGAAAGAAAAAAATTACGGTCTGATCAGGGCTCAAACCGCGGCCGTCTCGAGTTGAATTCTGTGCAACGCTTTAACCACTGCTCTACCCAGCCCCATACCATACATTTATATAATATAAAAAAAATTCAATTACAATTATATTTTCACATTACAGGCATGATTAAAGAATCTTAAGCTACAAAAAATCAACAAATAATTAAGTAAAAAAGTAGCAGGGAAAATAAAATATTAAATTTAATATATCAACTCAAATAAAGTCCTTCTGCAAGCCCCGGCAAGATTAAAAGAGTTGTATCCAGATCACAAGTCCCGTCAAAGAGACGGGCAAATTATTGTAAAGAATCCTGCTTTGAATCACGAATGTTTTACGTCTTCTTACTGTTTTGAACTTTTCAATTTTATACTTACATCGGATTTATTTGTATAACATTAATGTAAAAATCAATTGATTAAGTTTTAAAATTATGTGATAATGGTTTTTTTTAAACAATGATGTCCAATATTTATTTAAGTGAATAGAAATTATATCTCATATTGTTTTAAATTTCAGGATTATAGAGTTAAACAACAGCTATTTACCTCAACAAAATGGACTACATTGACGTTGATGAATTTAGAAAGTTTTTACTGTTTGGAGATATCTTAAAAGTTAAAAAATTGGCAAAAGATTTGAGAAGCGGAGATGACTTGTACAAGTTATTATGTGAATTCCATCAAGAGTGTGAAACCAAAGGAGTCTGTTTACCTAAAGGGTCTCGCAGATTTATTACGGATGTGGTCATGGAGTATCGTTTTTATTATCCAGAAAAGCACAAAGACGCTAAATGCATTGAAAACATTCCTGGGAGGATTGAATTTATAAAAGGGGTTCTAACGGACTATCAACACTTTGAATTCCCTAATCCAAATTTAAAGATTGTATTTTTAAAATGCCTAGTGACCACAATGAACCCTTTAAGGAATGAGAAAAAATCAAAAATTCCTTGGGAGAAAATACAATTTGTGCTCTGTGTTTTCATTGCGACGATCACAGATCGAACTCGGCAAAAATACAAATTCATCGACAATTACTTTCAATTGGTAATTCACGAGAAATTTGCATGGGACACATTAAGAGTGCTTTTAAGTACTTTGAACGAGGAACAGAGCCAAGATAATAAATGGACAGGTTTGGATGAGAAGTATAACACAATAAAGAAGTACTACCTCTTATTGAAGATTGGATACCATATTCACATAATGGAGGAGTTTAAATTGGATATCGACAAAAAAGTAAGAACAATCAATTATTTTTAATAATTTACATACGATTTATTATTATGTTTATTAGTATATCACTTGAAGTTAAGTTTATCATGTTTAATTTTGAAATAATCTCACTTGCAAAGCGTTTTAATTATGGGAAAACGTACATCGTAGTATTCAATAGCTCGATTAATCTCGTAAACTATAAGTAATATCGCTGTAATTCTTTTATATTTTTATTAACCCCTATATATTACAAGAATGTAGTGGTTAAGAATCTTATCTGAGCTACACAATAGATGGGGAATTTCTTCGAAACCGGCAGCCCAGACAGCAGCCTTCGCAACTGTCGCTGTGTGCACCGCCGCTTTGTCGTGAAATATCAGGACACTTTTGGAGAGAATCTCGCAGCGTTTCTCTTTTATAGCGTCCCGTAGATTTTTGATCACGATAACATAATTCTGTTGATAGTAGTACCTTTTTATTTAAAAATTATCAACAGGGTTACTTGGTAATCCCAAAAGATCGAAACCATAAACTTTCTCCGCGATTGTTGGACCTTTGCCTTTACAACCAAAGATTTTAAAGACGCCGTCATTCCATCGACTCTGTTTTATCGCTAGAGCAAAGCGAAAGATTATTTTTTCATCTCCATTTTGCAGAATTGTAACTAACCAAGTTCATTTTGGATGATCATTTGGGCTCTTGTATACACTAGTCCGGGGTCCGGACTCTTCTGCAATTTTTTAAAACTTTTATTCGCCGGTCGATTAGAACAATTTTTTCTATTAATTTAATGTTTTCTTCAGTTACTGCCATTGTCGGTCATTCGCCGCCATGTTCTAGGAAAACCTGCCATTCATGAATTCGCGAATCCACTTGTAAATATTGCTCTGTTCTGGTGAAGAGTTTTCGTATACGTTGTTCAGTTTGGTTTTGATCTCCACTGCAGCGTATCCTTTCAGTATAAGTAAATTTGGTGCTTGATTCCGTTCATTTTGAAATTCTTGTCAAAAAGCTCTATTCAAATGATCCTCAAAGGCTAACCCGTGGTCATTTTTTCATCATTTATAGTCGTATCAGGTAAAAATTTCCTAACCTTCATGTGAAGTCTATAGGACACCTGAGATTATACAAGCAATTGAATTCTACTACGTAAATGATAATTTGTTTAATTATATATAAAGTTGTTTTTTTGTTTTTTACGATTAATAATATTTTTAGTTACTAAAATTTGAAAGTTATTTATTCAAAGTGAAAAACAATCCAGCGAATGCATTGATAATAATTTATATTTTTTATGCATTTTTTGTAGCTTAAAATTGATATTATGATACTCAAATTTGCTCTGTCAAAGTCGTTATTATAGCAAAAGTGCTTTGAAGAATGCTTTAAAGAACGTGTGCTTTTTCTTTATTATTAATGTGTGACATCCGTGCATGAAATCAATCAAATTTATATGCACGTCGTTTTGTTATGCAGGGTTAAACACTCGGGCCTTCTTTAAGGCACTCGCTACGCTCGTGGCTTAAACCGACCCTTGTGTTTAATAATGCCCTATTTTATCGACCTTGTTGTTTAAATAACTATTATCGGCTTTCAAATTTATTTTGTTGGATGGTGGCGATCACCACGCGCCACATCGGTTCCATATATTTTTGATTCTTTTTCTCAAATAATCTAAGGCTTAAGGTTCACTTTGTATCGAATTCATTAATTAAATGTTACACAAGACTAACATTGATGTAATAACATTACTGGCAGAAGCTGTTGAATTTAAAACTATCTTTAAAAATAGTATAGAATTTTTTAACAATTTTCGTTTTTAGGAGTACCATCGTGCTTTGCAAATCATTGGAGAGTGTTTTGTGCAACTGACCAAATTGAAGTTCTGTGATGATGACGATTTTAAGCAGCCTTCGGGGAATCTAAACTTATTTGCTACTGTGTTGGTGGAAGAAAGACATAAGTTATGTCATTTCTTTAATTTAAATTACAATCCAAATGTAAAAATACCAAAATTGGGGATATTTATATTGAATATGATCCAAATCGTTCGAACGAAAATCCAAAAGAATGCTGTTAAAGAATTTTTGGAAATTGTAAAGGAAAATTCAATGAATGAATTACATAAAAGAGTAAAAGACATAACCATTCATCAGTGTACTAATGAATGGCTAAATTTCAATTTTACAAGAAATATTTTAATTATGGTTGATTGGTTAAAACAATTACCACATAATACTAATACGGAAATTAAGATAAATGACTTTGCGAATAAGATTGAAACATGTTTAAGGGCTTATACAGATAATTATCCTGTGAATAGTTTTTTCAACTTTGTCAAATGGTTTCAGAAAACACAAAACCCTGAAAAAGAAACAGTCGTTTCCAAAATCAATTCCATTTTATTTGATCCAGTAGTTGACATCAAAACAGTTTTCAAATGGATGAAAAATCTTCTTTCTTACAATTCAAAGTCACTAAATGCTTGGTTTTCGGATATTTCTGATGATTTTGTACTACATGAGCAGAAACCCATATCAGATGATGAACAATTTATAATGGAGATGGTTAGCAAAATAAGAAATGGAATTCGAAGTGATGAAGGAAAAGTTTCATTTAATGTAAAAGTATCAGAATTACTAGAAAAACGAAATCTTTTAAATGAATATAAAATTTTTGGAAAACCAGAAACAATTATTGAAAGATGGCCAGGACCAGGAAAGATGAACGAAGGACTGCTTAAACGGTATAAAGACCCTTTGGGATCAATGATAGAAAAGAGAGATAAGAACATGCTATATTTTAAAATTGCAATAGATTTTTTAACTGAAATTCATTGGGATGCAAATGAAATACAAGCTATTGCTGAAGAAGTTAAAAAAGAACCCCAAGTCAGACTTTTGCCAACATATTTCAACCAAATCAAAAAGCATGACTCTAAATCAAATATGAACTTATTGGATTCATTTGAAATTTTGAGAAAGAAAGAAATTGCATTATCCACAGATTACAATTATTTAGACTTCTTTTGTCCAATTCCCGTGGGTAGAAACTTGCGAAACTATTTAGCACATGGAGATATTTGTGTTGATATTTTATTTCCAGACATGACTACAGTTATCGATAGTCAATTACAAGCCATTAAAAACTATGACAATATCAAACAACGAATTTTGACAACAATTTTTGGAGTAGATGAAAATTTGGTTGAGAAATTTTTTAAGAAACATCGAGCGCAAAATTACAAATGGACTCAAAATAAAGAAAATCCAATAAAATTTGGCTTCAGTACTTCAGACGACTTTGTTACTGTTACGAGAGAGTATGAACAACAAAAAATATGGGCAACTGAGTCTTGGGAATCATTCAATTGGGAAACCGAAAAAGATCTTCAGAAAATTCTTAACAATGATCGAATGATCTTTAAAATGAGAGACCAAAATGGCTTAACAATGGTCCATTACAGCTTGAAAAAAGTCAACAAGAAAAACCCATTTCTAATGTTTTCGATAAAGAATGTGACAAAACCAGCTCCAACAAAGAGGAAGCACATCTTTGCTATAATGTTAGATGACGCCAAAGATCAAGAGTACGATCGACGCATAAGATACGACATCAACGACCTCGAATCGATTAACTTCTTCATAGATGATTTTATTAATAATGGAACGAGGGAAATAAAAAGAAGCATTTTAGCCCATATTTTATGTTTCAACTGCGAAGATTTGGACATTTTCAAATCAGTTTTCTCTCTAGAAAATGTCAAACCTACTGACGGCTTTTTGCAAATAGCTTCAGCACATAATCAAAAAGGGATTGTAAAGTTCTTGCTAAAATATGATCAGTTTCGAAAGAATATCAACACAACTTATAAGGGATTTTCAGCCTTGAGTTTTGCAGTTTATAATAACAATGTGGAAATAGTTTCTATTTTATTGGAAGCAGGAGCAGACGTAAACACTATTGTGGAAGGTGATATAGNCCAACAGAAGATTGTAAACTTCTTGCTTGAGCATGATTACTTTCGAAAAAATATCAACACAACTTATAAAGGATTTTCAGCCTTGAGTTTTGCAGTTTATAATAACAATGTGGAAATAGTTTCTATTTTATTGGAAGCAGGAGCAGACGTAAACACTATTGTGGAAGGTGATATAGAAGAAACATTAAAAATGGACATCATGTTACGAAACTTTAAATCACTTAATTTAAAAACTCCAGCTTTTGTAGCGGCAAAAAATGGGAACTTGGAAATACTGGAAATACTTTTAAAAAGAGGAGCAAATATTGGCCACTTTTCTCATATCCTGATTAATATAATGTTCAACAGTGATCCCAAAATTTGCAAATTTATTATCGAGAAACAAAAACCGACATTGAAACCTGATGAGAATCGAATTATCCTTCACACAATTTGCACTTATGAGCGGTTAGAGTTATTGAAGTATTTCATTGAAGAAGTCTTATCTATTGACTATTGGAATGAAATCAAAAAGACTATTCTTTCATCTTGCTATAATTTGAGTTCCAAAGAGTTTATGGAGTATTTGTTGGAAAAGGGCGCTGTAATTGACAAGGAGTATTTCCAATATGCCTGTTATTTTGGAACTTCCGACGTAATACAAATGGTGGTCGACAAAACCAAGAGAGAAAATCTATTTTCAACTGAAGAAATTTCTGCGGTTGGAGATAAAAATGTCGTTCAAGTGTTGCTAGATGCTGGTTTTCCAATCGATTTGGAGAAAAATGATCATTTGCCCTTAGAATTTTTCTTAGGCAGAAATCCTTCTCCAGATTTTATTAAAAAGCGAATGCTTTCACTGTTAAGTAACAATTTTGAAGGATCAGTTAAAAAACTTATAAANGAGATAAAAATGTCGTTCAAGTGTTGCTAGATGCTGGTTTTCCAATCGATTTGGAGAAAAATGATCATTTGCCCTTAGAATTTTTCTTAGGCAGAAATCCTTCTCCAGATTTTATTAAAAAGCGAATGCTTTCACTGTTAAGTAACAATTTTGAAGGATCAGTTAAAAAACTTATAAATTATTTAAATGACAATGAAATTTCTGTTCCTATTTCTGTACTTAACTATGTTTGCACAGAATTGCAATTAAAAAATTGCAAATGGTTGACAAAGTTTAAATATGAAGAAAATCAAAATGACTTTAACGAATTGCTGAAGCTTTCTTCGGGGATTAATAATAATCTGTTTTCAAATATTGGTTTACAAAAAGGAGGCAGTATCCATAACGCATCCATAGACAGAATGAATTTGCCAATAAATTATATATCCAAAGAAGAGCTTATTTATATCGACGATGCGATTAAATCTAAAGTTATTGAATATGAAACTAAAGATGAAAAATTTATTCTAGAAACAGAAGTAGACAAATCAGCTGGAAATGTTACAGAAGCTATGATAGCTTTATCCAAAAAAGAAGTTCAATCACGATTTGGAATAGATTTTTATAAATTTCGTCCTGAAGATCAATTTATATTCGGAATATTGAAGAGATCAAATAAACATATTAAACAAGCCTTGCAGAGAAGTGATGGAAATATTGGTACTAGTACTTCGATAGTATTTAAAGTAGCTTTACAATCAATACCAAACTTAAAAGAAAATATCAATGTTATTTCTCCTTTTCGAAAACTTTTGATTGGGATAGTGGTAAGAGATTTATTAATTGTCAAGGAAGCTTTAAAAGATCATGGCAATGTTGGGGTAATTTTGTCAAATATTGATGATTATTTGCCTATACTTTTCAACGATCAAATTAAATCTTTAGAAATTGTGAGAGAACTCACAGAACGCCATGATCAATCAGCAATCCAAGTATTGCAAAAGTTTAAAGTTCATGGTAAAATAACCCATAGCTTGTAGAACATTCTCGAAGCACGGGTAGATGGAAAGCCTAAATTTAATGACATCATTTTGTAAATAAGCGGGAAGTTGATGACGAATAAGTTTAAAGAAAAATAAAAAAAATAAAACCTAAATGTATAAAAAAATATAGTTTAAAATTTAGAGTTTTATATTATATTATATTATATTATATTAT
>JXOV01005450.1:6899-17333 GCA_001014945.1 Clogmia albipunctata
TTAGCTTCGATAAAGTAGGTGAGGAATTCACTCTTGCGCTAAAAATACGAATTTCCATCCCAATTTAAGTGGGCTCCAAACAAATGTAACGAAATCCTGAATTGATCCGTCATACACTCTCCAATCTTCGTAAAGAATTATAAATTCTATACACACGTAATTATCTCCAAGCAACCTTTGAAAATTTTTGTTCTTAGTCAGAAGAAAATTCTTTTTTTTTTCGTTTTTCTAGCAAAAGTCTAAATCAAACCGTATCACTATTATACCAAACGAAGCAAATCAATTTTATTTATCTGCGGACATAAAATTCCCTAATATTTATCAAATTTTACAATTTCAAAAATTAATTTAAATTCCGCACGAAAAATCGAAACCATCAACTCAAACGCACAGCCTGCTCCATTTTAAAAATAAGAATAAATAATTAAATATTTTTTCATTGGAATTAACATTTCTAGAGAAATATTTCATGTTAATAAAAGATGTTTTAGAAATGCAAGAAAACACTAAATATTAAATAAAATCGCACTTATCTACATTACGAGACAAAACTTTTTCATGGATGTATTTTAAAAATAAAACAAAAATGAAACTTTAAGAACTATAACTCACTTGATTCCCTCCAAAACTGTGACTCGATGTTCCTGAGCTTTAAGTCGAATCTGTTCCAGATTGATATCTCGATTTTCGCGATCAACTTTGGCTTTGGCCCTCAATTCCGCTTCCAATAACTTTAGTTTGTTCTTCTCTTTCATCTCGATTTCATGTTCAATGGTCGCTCTTCGCATCGCCTCTTGCTTGGCCACACTCTCCTCCTGCTTTCTAAGATTCTCCTCTTGAACCCGCTGCTGTTGAGACAACTGTTCATCGTAACGCTTCCTGGCCAACTGGTCCTGATACTGAGCCCTCTGCTGTTGGTGCTTCGTTTCCTCAGACAACAGCTTTCGTCGCTCCTCGTAGTCAACTCGTTTCTGTTCCACCTTGGCCGTTTCAATGTGTGACTCGTATTCTTTCACCTTAACCTGATACTCTTGCTGTCGAGTCATTTCCTGCATTTTCGAGAGCTCTAAAGCCTCCTTTGCGTGACCTAAAAATAAATTAAATTAATATTTTAATTTAAAAGAACATTGATATATCAAAGTTTGTTCTTTAACGATGTAACAATCATTGAAAGTCTTAGTCTAAATTTAGCATAAAAATAAAGCCATTTTTGGCTTGATAAATGATACAGTACTAGCCCAACAAGTTGTACCTAGTAATATTCTTAATAACAATTTTACAAAAATCACTGAATATTTTGTAAAACCCTTCAAAAATGAACACTGTAATAGCCAATGGTTCACTAAAGGGCTTATCCAATACAAAAATCTTCCAGAAGAGATTATTAATTGTAACATATCTAGATTTAAGAAGGAAATAAACCGTGTAGCACTTAAGATAGATATAAGATATATCTTTAGTGCAATTCCGTATTGAAAAGTAGCCTTTACTTCATGCAAATTGGTTCTGTAACAGTTAACTTTTCTGCACGGAGTCTTGAAATAATTCACAATTTGCACGCAAATTGTCACCAATTTTATGAAAATACATATTTTTGTCAAAACCATTTGGTTGTGAGTGTTCTCATCTCATTCTAATAAACACACTGTTTAACTTGTACACATTGTGCCCACAATTTGAAAAAAAAACTCTGCGAACGGTTTTTATTTTTAATTATCGATAAATTTGTGTTTTTTCAGAATTACACAAAATAGCGTTCGATATACATGTGAAATAGGTTATTAGAGCACTCATTTACTTATTTTTACTCGCTGCGCTAGTCAACATACATAGTAAATTCGAGATGTAATAACCCTTATCTCACCATTTGTATCGAAATATACTATTTTAGTTGCGTTTTATACAATTTTTTTTAAAAAAAGAAACCACGGTTAATTAAGAATTTGTACTTAATTTGAACAATTTCATATTTATAATATTTACATTTCAAATTATTTTGTGATGATGTGATTAGCATCACGTGTAATTTATGACATACATCGCTACTAAGCCCACCATTTTTTTTCAACTGAAGATTTTAATTGTTCGGTAGGTAGAGAAATTGGAAATTTTTTAACACAAAATATTTAATCGCTGAAAGTAATTTATAGAAACATTGTCTGCAGATGTAATTGAAATTTCTAAATATTGAATGAAATTCTACATTATGAATAATTTCCTAACAAACTTACTTGAGATATTTATATTTAATTCAAAATTTAACAAATAAAACTGAAATATTTTAAGAAATCCTAACAAAACATACTTATTGCTAATATAAATTGAAAGCTACTCTACATAGGAATATAGCAATAAGAAACTGTACTAAGCCAAAGAAAGTTTTGATATCAATATATTATTTGTACTCAATCTGGAAAATTTTATACATGTATGATGGGCAGTGTGAAATGAAATGTACTTGGAGCGCAGCGAGAATAAGTTTGGGAAGCTTAGTGTGAACGATGAAAAAGTAAAGTTGTGCAAAGGATCGATCCTTGTATTTTTATCAAATAAACACGGAATTAACTGATGGGACTGGTTTTAATCACTATATCCCATTGTCATTTCTATATTGTAATTATTTTAAGATGATGTGATTAGCATCACGCACAATTGATGACATACATCTTTACTAAGTACATCATTTTTTTCTCGACCGAAGATTCTAATTATTTGATTGTTGGAGTCAAGGATATTATTTTTATTAAGGTATCAACACAAACTGAGAGTAATTTACAAACACTTAAATTCGTTAAAATGTCTGCAGTTGTAATTAAAATTAATCTAATAGATAAGAATTTCATAACAATTAATAAACTATTACTTTTAATAAAAAGTAAATAAAAGATCTACATAATAATGTAAAAATTAAATAAAAATCGTGATTAATGATGATCGCTTATTTTAGAAAACTGGTCCCAAAGGCTTATTGAGAAAAGGAGGTAGTTCAGAATAAACGGTCTCATATCTAAAAATATGAATTTTAGCTTTTTAGTAGAAGTTTGTTAAATAAAATAGAGTGCCTGTATAATTAAGCATTAACCATACTTCAAAAGTAAACGATATAAAACCCATTTACATAATAAAGATTGAAATTATGATTGCAACATTAAAAATAAGAATGACACCGGAATCGAACAAAATATTGAAATATTTTCCAATTTATGAAGGAACACCATGAAATAATATACTCACGAGACTTTTCGAGAGTCTTTGCTGCCTCTGCAGCCCTCTCCAGGGCTGAGGAATCGAACCTATAGGCCTCCATCGCTTTTCTCTCCGCCTTGGTCAAAGTTACATCAGCCGCAGCCTGACCGGCAGTTGCCTGCTGTGCGGGCGGAGGCCCTCCTGCGTTGTTGTCATTGGGACTTCCCGCTTGACCGCCCGAACCGAAGAACCATCCCATTGTTTGAATTTAATTAAAAAAAACTTCTAAAATATACAAAAACGTGGAATTGATGAAATTGGTTATGTAAAAACTGACAGTTCTCGTGCTGCGTGACTTTTCTTCTGTGATGGGTTGTTGTTGTTGGGATACTATTTAAATCCCAACCGCCGAATACTGGACAAACTTTCCAAGAAACCGAAATAATTGTGTAAATCCTTGCTTTTATTTCATCTACAGAGTGTAGTTGTTTAGTGGAGAGTATTTGAAATGAACTTTCAGTGATTGTGTCTTGTGGAGTCGTAAATAATCTTAGTAAACCAGTTTGGAAAGAACGCGCGAAAATGAACAATAAAAAATCGGATGGAAAGGAAAATATCCGGAAAGGATCCATTACTTGTCTAGGGGAACCCCTTCTGTCGTCCACTATGATCTGTCACAAGGAGAAGAAGCCAGAGGTTCCGCTTATGTCCTCCACAATGACGAACTACAAAGATAAGAAGTTTGAACTTCCATCCCATCTACGTTACAACGAAAACAAGGCACAGGATCAACGAAATTATGATACAGGAGCGAAGACTCGCCCCATAAGCCATCCCATTAAGACTGAGACGAACAAGCACCTTGCCGTTCCCGGGAGTAGTAAGCCTGCAACGGTTAAATCGCCACAACCAAAGCAGGCGAAAGCGAAGGAAGGAAAACGAGTTTGGTCGTTGGAGAATTTCGATATTGGCCGAGCTCTGGGCCGTGGCAAATTTGGCAATGTTTACTTAGCTAGAGAAAAGGAGACCCTCTTCGTGGTGGCTCTAAAGGTGTTGTTTAAAAAACAAATTGAAAGTTTCGGCGTTGAGCACCAAGTTCGGAGAGAAATTGAAATTCAGGCCCACCTGAGGCATCCAAATATACTAAGACTGTACGGGTATTTCCACGATGAGACTAGGATTTATATGATTTTGGAGTACGCTCCGAAGGGAACGCTCTTCATGGCTCAGCAGAAACAACCTGAAAAGAGGTTCAGCGAAGCCGAAACTGCCGAATTTATTCGATCCCTGGCCTCTGCTCTGTTGTATTTGCATGAAAAGGGAGTCATCCACCGGGATATTAAGCCAGAGAACCTCCTTCTAGGGTACAACAAAGAGCTGAAGATCGCTGACTTTGGCTGGTCCGTTATGGAGCAAAACTCGAAAAGGACGACTATTTGCGGCACTCTCGACTATCTACCTCCGGAAATGGTGCAGGGGAAGGAGCACGACACCAACGTGGACATCTGGTGTTTGGGAGTGCTCTGCTTTGAGCTGCTGGTTGGCCAGGCTCCTTTCGTCGCTGCAAACTACAACGAAACCTATAAAAAGATTTCCCGTGTCCAGTTCCAGTTGCCACCGTTCTTATCTCGTGCAGCTGGCAATCTAATCACCAAGCTCCTTGTTCTAAAGCCGGAAATGCGGCTACCACTCCCCGATGTCCTGAAACATCCCTGGATTCGACTTCACACTGAAAAATTGTAATTCATACGCGGATTTGTAAAATGAAATAGTTAATTGAATGAAAATAAAGAATTTTATCCTCTCAACTGGGTCTTTTGTTGATTAATTGGGTCAAATTGTCCAAAAATGACTATAAAGAGATCTAAACATGCAATTGTAAATAGTTTTGACGTTAAAATACAAACGTCACTTGACAAAAAGAAAAAAAATCAACAAAACTCACAATAATAAACATGCACCAAAAGGCTGGTGTTTTATCAATTTAGGACTTTTGTCCGAGCACAAATCGCAAGACCTTTGACTAGTAGTGGGAATTAAATAGGAGTGAAAGTAAAATGTCTGCCACGAGAGCCAGTCGTCGGTTCTTTGTGGGACTGGGAATTCTGCTGTTAATGTTGGGTTTCGTGGCGATATTTCACAGTTCCCAGCAGCAGATGGATGAGCTGAGACTGGCCGGCTTACGTTGCGAACAGCAGCAGGTCATTTTGAATGCACAAATTGAAACGGAATCGGCGAAATTGGTTCGCCTGGAGCAGGGATTAAATGCCGAGAAACAGTCACATCGACGACTGCAAAACGATATGCAGCAGAAGATTAAGAGTGAAAAGGATATTAAGGATAAGGCCATAACAGACTGGAATCTTCGGTTCACCTCTCTGCAGCAACATTACAAGTTGTTGAAAAGTGAGCACGAAGATTTAAAAGAAGACTGTTCCAAGACTCGGAGGAAAAATCTGGAGGATATTAGTGGGTATCAGGTGAAAGTGAAGTCTCTACAGGGGCAGCTAACGCAGTTGGAGCGGAGGAAACAGGCTGAGATAGACGAGTGGAAGGTTAATAAACTTGTCTTGGACTAGAACCAAAAACTATATTTTATCTCTTTTCAGACAAAATACCACCAGTTGGCGGCACAAAAGGCCGACCTGGACAAGGTGTTAGACTCCAAATTGAACAACAACGACGATTCGAATAGTATTAATTTGTTAAAATATAAAAATAAGAAGTTAGAGAACGACATGGAGGTGATGAAGAGCCACTGTGCTTATCGTCTGGGTGAAGAAGCCCTTCAGTCTTCCGTTGGGGTGGGAAAATCGGCATCGGTTGGTGATAAAAAGAGCTTCGATGCCCAGGTTCTAGTGAGTGAAGATTCCTACAAAATTCCAATGAATATTAGATCTCAAAAACCGACCTATTATTCTTCTATCGCCACCAACCTCCCTCCCACTTCTACTAACAAGACTACTAACGGTGTTGGTGACAAAGTAGCTATCGCGGACAGTCACGGGCATGATTTAGGGATAATTAATTCTGTGGAAAACTTTCAGATGATTCCAAACGGGAATGAGAACGGGGACAACGTCTTGAAAGAGCCTCCTGTTCAAGGGGGTCAGGTGAAAGTGAGTAGTTCGACGGCGACACTGGACAAGGCAGACTTGAAATCAAAACCGTCTGTGGAGAGGGCGCCCCCAATTGCAGCGATTCCAACCATTTCTTCCCCCAAAACGAAAAAGGTGCCCGAAGGCGTAGTTCCAATTCCGGAAAGTATGAACGAATTAATGAAGCGGGAAATCGAAGAGAAGGAAAAGGAAGATTCGAAAAATCGACCGCCAAATCGGTATTCAAACGCAATTGGACAGGAGTCGCCTTTTGCAGCCGATCAGAAATTGGCCGAAAACGGTCCAGGAGATACAGTGAACGCCCTGCAGAATGGCAATGAGATCGACAATGGGGCTCATGAGGTCAACGACAATAACGATTTCAACATCGTCGAGGACAAAAACCATCACGATCACCTGCAGAATGTCCTCGATGACGAAAACATCAACCTGATTAATAACAATGCGGCTGAAGTGGAGGCCAACTTCGATGGGAAAGATAAGGCGAAGGGGAACGACGACATAGACTTGAACATTATCAACCGCAACTTGCAGCTATCAAACGATCTTCAGGGCAATGCCAAGCGAATGAATGGTCACCCCAAAATGTCCAACGACAAATTCAATGAAGAAGTCGCCGGGGATCAGGGCTTCGATGAACATTTAGAGGAACCCGTAGAAGAAGAAGATGGTAAGAAATTGTTTATGATATTCTAGATTTATGAGTCATTTTTAAAAATACAATCTCTTTTGAAGTTATTTTATCTTCGAATTGAGTTGCACAATGTTTAAATATTTTGCAAAAAAACTGTCCCGCTCGGGAATAATGTTTGATTTTAAGTGGAAAAATCATTATACAAATAGTAGTTTACGTAGGTAATGAAGTACTTTGCAACTCGGAACACAACGGACCTACAAGTTTGCGTATCACATTTTGAGCTTGTTTTAAAAATTGCAAAGTAAATCAATTTTAATTCTGAACTTTTGTTAACATTTTGTTGTTATAATTGATAGATTAATTTAGAATTCAATATAAAATCAACATTTTGTCGATATTATGTAAAGTACAAATCTTAAATAACAACAACAAATGTGCTTTAAATAATAGTGACAAAGACGAAGATTTTTACCGCACTACTTAACGCATTATTTAACTCAATTGCACAAAAATATTAAGTGTTTATTGATTATTAACAAATTGTTCTCAAATACAGTGGACGCCTTTAATTAGGACCACTCTGGGACCGGCATAAATTGGCCCAATTAACCGACTGGTCCTTTTAAGCGATTGGTCAATAAAAGCTAGAATTAGATCTGTAATTAAAGATTTTTAAATATATACGTGTATGAATGTGCTGTATATACACACATTCATATGTGCTTGGAAAAGTGTATCTTTTTAAATAATAATTGTTAAATATGTGTTTATCTTGTAATATTTGAAAATAATTCAATCGTCAATGTCGTAGTACATGTTTTGTATCTTGTCTCAACCAAACAAATTTGAATGTTAATTCTCAAAAGGTAATAAAGAACGTTAAGAGACGTAAATAAGAAAACGGAATGAATTTAGCAATCTATTTAACAATTAAATATCATTCTGTATGTAGTGATGAATATAATGATGAACAAAAATTTACAACAGAGAGACGGCAAATACAAACATGTGAGGAGACGATTTTTTGCGAGTTTTCCTATTCTTTTCACTATTTCAGTCGATTATAAGCGTAGGGCACATGGTCAAGATTGGTGTGAATAAAAGTATACAAAAGACTGAGTTATCGTCACTTGCACTTGCAACTCTTTGTAGTAGTGATCTTGGCTACAGAACGGTCCTATAAAGCGATGAATTTAGCTCCATTCAGCGATGAATTTTTAATGTATTTATATACGGCCGATCCGTTCCTAGNAGCGATTGTTCCTATTAACCGTGGTCCTAATAAACGGTGTCCATTGTGTAATAATTTCTCTAATAATTATAGGCTGGAATAGCGTAGTTGGTTAAGCGTCGCATCCCAAAATTGGATTCGTGTGTAAATCTTTTTAAAGCAGGGATTTCTTATTTCCAAAATTAAATTGCTATTATAAAATAATAATAACAATTTGTTATTAATACTTGTTTAAATACATTTACAAAAATAATATCTCCGGCCTCAACATTCGAACAACTAGTGTCGTCAACATAATTTGTTCGAATTTAGACGGTTTTCAAAACTTGGATGGAGTACACATAATCGGAGAGATAAAAACTGGATCTTTCTAATACAAGTACTCTGCTGCTGTTTAATGTACGGATACGACGAAAGTTATGAAAAAGATGGTATTCTTCGTAGTATGTGCGTTCTGTTTCGGTGGCAAAAACCTGTCAATAAAATAGTCTCTATATAGAATCATCAGTTCATGGTACTAACTACTAATCACATCAAATAATGCAAATAATGATCTATAGAAATGACATTCAATTGTCAATTGTGAAAGATTAGCAAATGAATAGATATGGCGTTTGACAACTTTGTTTGTTTAAACCAATTGGTTAGAGTTAGACTTTCCAAGAGATGGAAACATCTATATCATACGCCCAATTGCGAAGGGCAGAGATATGAGGAAGCATAATTGATCTCCAGGTCAAAGTATGGAATCACCTCAGTAGAGACAATTTAACAAATAATTGAAAATTTCCGAATTAATTAGGTTTTTGTTGCGAGCTTTTTTAAAATAAAAATTGCACTAAACGTAGTACGTATCTTTTAGGTATTTTGTCATTTTCGATCAATACTCGTTTTTCACTCGAGCGTCATAAATTATTATTAGAAGAAAATTTAAAATTAACTGATAATCTACAGCGCTGGGAATTTTGTGTTGAATCTCTAACATATGACTTACAACAGATGTGCTATATTTCAAGAAATGTTTTCATTTTTTTATTTTCAGATGATGAATACTCAAATTTGGCTGCTCGGCACGAAGGACAAGCAGTTCGAAACTGATTAGAAGAGGCCGTCCATTAAAAAGCATTTCCATAATTAGTTTACGATTATATTTTTAGGTTGAGATTACTTAAAACGATCGTTTTGTAAATCCAAATCGAGTTTGTTCGGCGATTTTGTTGGGCTGTGAGAGAAGAAGCATCACTATTAGTTTATTCATTGAAACAGGTTGTGGTCCAAACGATGACGAGATTGGAAAGCAGGATCTTTCTCCAAGTAAACGCAATAACGATTCGCTTAAAGCCAATATCTAAAATTGTATAATTCCTTGCATTTATAGTCCATTGCTGTAATTTTGTTAGTCTTTTTGTTTGTTTGTATTCTATTGTGTATAAAATTTATATCCAAACAACACTGAAACTCATGGAGTATTCTCACCAGAAAATTTCGCTGTAAATCGGCTTGATCATATTAATTGATAGGTATAAATATGTAAAATTATTATTAATAAATGTAAAATTTTATGGTGATTGCGAGTTTAAATTTGTACTATTATTTGTAATAAATTTATTAATGTTAGCCATATCATATAAATAAATGATATTTCAAGTTGTATTATTCGATTTACTTTCATTTTAGATTAATAATTTTGAGCAGTTCCGTATCGAAAAGTAAACTTTTCTTAACGCAATTTGGTTCTGTGACGGTTTACTTTTCTGCATGGAGAGCTGAAATAATTCAAAATATGCACGCAAATTGTCAACAATTTGATGAAATTACATATTGTTGTCAAAACAATTTCATTGCGAGTATTCTCATCTCAGTCTAATAAACACACTGTCTTACTTATTCACATTGCATTGAGTCCACAATTTGAAAAGAAACCATTACGAACGGTTTTTATTTTTAATTATCGATTAATTACAGAATTACACAAAATAGCACATGTTGTTGTCATAACCAATTATTATTTAAATATTTTAACGGTTTTATTATCAAATTTTAAATAGATTAATCAATTTTTTTCAGAATTATACAAAATAGCGTTTGAGCGGCAGCGAATAAAATAGCCATTGCAAACATGATCGCCAAAGTCCGATAGGATACGGCACAAGAAGAAGCGTTTGATACACATGTGAAATCGGCTATTACTGAACTCATTTATCTATTATAATACATGGTCAATTCGTGCTATAATAACCTTTATGCATTTTTGTAGCTTA
>JXOV01005455.1:455-12863 GCA_001014945.1 Clogmia albipunctata
CTGCCGTTGTCGGTCATCCGCCGCCATGTTCCATTAAAACGGACGTCCTGCCACTCCTGAATTCAAGAATACACTTGTAAATAGTAATCTGTGCTGGTGAAGAGTTCCCCTACAAGTTGTACAGTTTTGTTTTGATATTCACTGCAGTGGGTCGCTTCAGCATCAAAAATTCGATGACTGTTCCGTGCTTGATTTCGTCCATGTTAAAATTTTTGTCGAAATGCTCTCTTCAAATGANTGATCCTCAAAGGCTAACCCGTGGTCAGTTTTGCCTCAAAATTTATACTGTTACCAGGTAAAAACGTCTTTACCTTCCCGTAAAGTCCATATAGTCCTAGACTTAAGGACATCTGAGATTATACGAGCAATTGGGTACTACTACGTATATGTGCAACAAATTGTAAAAAGAAATATTAATAACATCAATATTTATCAATATCAGACGTAATTAAGTCAATTCATTTTTGTGATTCTTTTGATTTCTGAGAGTTATTGGTCGACGTGTTCTTAACTTCCAATGATCATGCTCTAGGCCAGTTCAAATTGCCTTGAATGTGTTTGAACTTTCTCATCCAATTATTTGTACTTCAAAATTGTTTATGGATACCTTGAAAATTAAATTTGATAATCTATCCTCTTTTCCACAGTAGTAACAATCTTGTTAATTGGAATTTGAGACAGTTGTATTGGAGACCTAAAGTAAGAAGTGTCTTTTTTGGAGTGATTCTGCGTTTAAACTTTGACTTAAAGATTACTTGAGGGCAAACCAGTTTGGAATTTACCTGAAATTATCACAAAAACCCTTCTTATGATATAAAATAAAAATTTGCCGTATAAAATTACTTGTTTTGTAAAATATTCTGGTTTGATTTTTTCTTTATCATATGTTTGTCTTGTTTGAATCACTTTATTTTCGAGTAAGAATATTTTCATTCTTTTTCGTACAAGCAAATTAGTTTAAATGAAATTTGTCGATTGTTTTATTTACTTCATTATCTTTGGAAATTAGTTAATTAGTTTGTCATCGAACAGCTTTCCATAAATCGTTCTTTGAAGTAGAGGAGAAGATTTTTCTCATGGTCAAGTTGTGAAAGTCATATATTCTAATTAAAATTTTAAATCACACAAATTTTTCTAAATATACTCTTTCACTATAAATCTACAATTTTTCAGAATCCTGGCTTAATAAAATATGGATTTATATGTGGATGGTGGTAATTTGGCAAACGTGGATGGGAAGATTATCTTATTGTTTTATAAGGTTATACCCGCTCCGAAGTGATTACATTCTCGTCTGCCTCCTCGGAGGCTGTGGGTTCGATCCCTGGGTTGGTAGGACTGACTGGATCCTTTTTCAACTGGTCTAGGTGCTATCAATTAACTAATAATACATTTAAAATAAATAGTCATGGAAAGTCTAACACTCGTTGGTTAAGGTTGAGATTACTAAAAGTTCCAAACTGGAATGTAGAGGAAATTATTTATTTATTTTTGTATTAGGTTATATATCACAACATTAATAACTTTAAATTAAATGTTACGGAACATCGACTTTTTTATAGTTCTTCAAAAACCAATCGACTTTTATTGCTTAATAAAAACAGAAATGTTTCTGATTCTGAGTTAAATCTTGAATACATTTGTGGTGTTTTTATCTCAATTTTTAACCAATTAAGTTACAATTTCCTTATCTTTAGTTTATTGTTATTTTTTAAGTCACGACATTATAAGATTTGTTTCCTTTTCGTGTTTGTGTGCCTTATCAAGAATTTTATGAAGTCAAATTAATTGTTTCTCACCTTATCGTTTTTTCGTTACAATTACTTAATTTGTAGCTGACCATTAAGCAAATAATTTTTTGTTATTAAAACATTAATTAATAGTTTGATATGTGTTCAATGTAAAATATTGATTTTTCAAACCTACAAGCATTATGATGTCAAATACTTGATAATATGTCGCATGAAAAGCGGTCCGTTTTTAAATAAAAAAAAAGATTTTATTTGTTTGTAAAGCTTTATTTCACATAATAAAAATTGAATGTTTGCTCTTTTTTCCTTTGGGTTTTGTGTAAATACTCGTCGACGTTCGCCTTTCTTTCAATCGGATTGTTATTGAGATTTATAATAGTAGATATATTAAAAGGACGACTTTAAAGCTTTTCTGTATCTAATCATATTTGGTCGGTCCCTGTTTTCATATAAAACATTTTTGTCGTAAAATGGATCTATACTTTTAAAAATATTTTTTTATTATACTTGAGTCATTGACTTTACCAGTTTCAAACCAATGAAAAATTGCATCTTTTTCTTTGTCGCAATTATCAACTTTCCTTTCAAAACTGATATTTAGCGATAGTACCGTTATCATTTATAGGAAATTTTCGTTTTGGAAATCATTCTAATAGTCATTCTCATATTTTCACAACATAACTTTCTTTTCTAAACGAATTTCCATAATATTAATTTATTTATTCTTATGAGGTTATCCCGTATTTTGACGTAAAGATCTATTGTACTCCCTCCACCTCTGCGGAATTATTGCAGCACAGTCTTGCAGAAGATGAAGAGGGGTTTCCGCTCCACCCCTGCAGAATCTACATACTTCTTTTTCAATGATTCCTAGCTGTCGCAGGTACTTAACTATTTTACAGTGCCCTGTCAAGAAGCCTGTGACCATCCTAACTTTGTCCGTATTGAGGAGCATGGGGTCCGAGGTTCTTTTGGGATTATAAACCCCCATTGTCGTTTTCGAGTGCATAAAGTATAATTCTTTGCATATTATTGCTCTGTCCTTTCGACGGCTTTCCTGTTGAAGGTCATTTAGATTGATGCCACAGAAGGATTCCGGTCCTATTAGTGGTGTAGTTGCTCCTTGTTTCGCGAGCTCATCCGCCTTTTCATTTCCTGCTATTGTCCCATGGATATCGAGATAATTTCCATAACAAAAACGTTTACTATCGCAATTATGAAACGTATAAATATAATATGAAACAGATATTTTGCAAATATTTAATTTTAATTATTAGAGGTCAAAGTGTCGACATTAAATAGGTATACTAAAGACATTTTCTAATTGAGCATTATTAATTTGTATTAATGGTCTGAGACATTAGAACAAATTGATTAGTTTTTAATTGAATTGTAAGTGAGGAATAAGAAAATAATTAATACAGAAAGGATATAATTATAATCTAAACAACATATTTCTTAATCTACCTATTATAAGAAGGGAACATGAATGAATTCTTAATTTTTGTGTGTGATAAACAATTGTTCTTTGTTCACCAATGGCTTGGCAACTTTACTAACATAACCTCGAGACTGAAGGCTAATTACATCTGTGTATTTAATTGACAATCAGAACAATGAATATGAGTTTTAAATCTTTAAATTCATTAGATTGGATTATGTACGGCATAACATTCGCCCTATGGTCGAATGGTTAACGTACTCGAAGGCTTCGGATCTAATCCTGGACGAAAACGTCTACAATTGTAGATATTAATAACATTGTCTTTATTTCTAGCAGTAAATAAAGTAATTGAGCTAAAATCGAAAAAAATGAGCGGATTGACTGGATCTGCTTGTAGCCGGTCTAGGTGCTATTAATTGAATACTAATTCACTAAAAACAAAAACTATTCCCACAAAATTCCAGTAACGGAACTTGGGGTAGTCTCAACCTCAATCAACGGGTGTTAGACTTTTCCTGACTATTTGTTTTTCAGTGAATTAGTAGTCAATAATTAGCACCTAGACCAGTTGTAAACTTTGCTTTGTTTGCGCCATTTATAATTCGCTATGAATATTATTTCGCAATGTTATTGACATACACAAATGGAAACTTTTTCGCCCTAGAAAAATATCCACCCGGGATTTGATTCCACGACCTCGAGGAGGCAGTCTAGGGTGATAACCGTTAAACCACACAGGCAACATTGTATTTACAGAAAAAAAGAAAAGACTTATTTTTATGTAAAACTAGCTGGCCCAGCTTTCGTTGTATCGCCTGTGAATTAACAAATTATCTAGTTATTCAATTAAAAGTGATGATTCTGAGTACATTAAAGTGCTTAACACTGATTTTTTTATTGGAATGAACACATTATATATTATGGGTTGCAATATTTTAATTCCTATTTTGTATTCTATGATATTCTCATGAATTTATTTAAAAAACCAGTCTTATAATTATATTATATTTAAATACGAATATACCATATATTTAACTTTGTAGATATTAAAATTAATAATAATAATTAAAATAAATAGATATTTTAATTAAATCAATTATGACTTGTCGCATTTAAATATCTTGAAGTTTAGAAACATCTGTTCAGTAAAGTCGCTACTAGTGGTTTAGGCATATTGATGTCATATAAATATAAAAGATAAGTTCTACTTGATTTGTTACGAAACAGAACTTTTCCTTTTGGGACGTGATTGGAGTAAATAAGATCATGGACCATTAATTATCAATAAAAGGGAAACAAAATGAGATTTTCTTTTCATTATCATAATAGTTATGTAGTGGTCGCGAAAAGGTTGATCTTCCCTGGAAATTGGACACTTTCCACATCCATTTTCCAATCATCCTATCCCTTTTCCCCACTCCTAATTTATGTATATAATTGTAATTATTATTATTATTATTTTTCTATATTTGAATTCCAATAAACATAGTAGTCTGGAAAAATAATAATCACTCTCTCACAGACACTACAAAAGTGAAGTCACGTCTTTTATTTGTCCTAATTCTAAAAAGGTGAGATTATTCAAAAACTTAAATAATCCTGAGGTGGCTTAACACGCCCACGAGAAGCTGCTCAGGAGAGTTAGTACCTTAAGTCAGTTAAAATCGTTTCAAATGTTCATTTTAATTTAATTTTTTAAATTTAATAAAACAAAGCTGTAATGAAATAAGTAATGTGACTTCATTTTATTGTGAATTTACATTTTTATTTGTAAAGTTACAATAATTTTGACAAAGTTCAAATGAATTATTATAAAATTAAACAACTTACTTCTACAAAAACGTTTACGTAGAAAAACTTTTTGTAATTTATTCATAAACTCTCATATAAGGTTCTATTTAACATTTCAATAAACAAAGCTTTTCGCGCAAACGGAAAAATGTATGACGTTGATATTAGCATATAAAGCGAGTTTGGGTTCATTAAACAAGACATCCAATTATGGTTGTACACACAATCAGCATGATGCTTTTACACATGGATTAAATGGATACATAGAAGTTAATTTGGAACAGTAAAACCACAGGTAGCTAGGTCGCTTTTATATTTGCATAAAGTAAGTCCTTTTTTATTATTTATATTTTACAAAAAGTAGGTTAATAACAGCTTATTATGTATACTAGTTATAGAACGAGGTCGAAAAGATAAGATATTATTAAACACAAAGGTCGTTTTAAGCCACGAGCGTGGCGAGTACCTCAAAGAAGGCCCGAGTGCTTAATAATGCTTATCGACCGTGCTTTATACAAATGTATGCATTTTAAATAAATAAACCCAAAAACTAAAAAAGAACATTTGTTTTCTTCAAATCAAATTCAAAATTATTAAAATTTGTTGTCTCCCTCACATTTTTTCTTTCCTTTTCTAATTCTATGGGAAGATGGAGGAAGTTATATCTTGTTTCTCTTACTCGCAAATAGGAAATGTCATGTTGGTTTTCAATTAATCTGTTAATATAAATTTAAACAATCAGTAATGTTTTGTTTGAGAGGCTTTAAAACGTTATAATTTGATTTAAATAATCAGTTTTGTTGTGAAATCATCCACAATTACAGTTAGACCATAGACAACATAACAGATGTATAAATTTGTTGGATTTCTTTCATGGAGGTCACATAAGCATTCCTTATTTAAAATCTTGCTAGGTTGTGATTGTCAATATTTTTAAATTATCAAGAATCAGTTTTTATGCACGATTGTTGCTAGTTTTGTAACCAGCAACACGGAACAACAATTTGCATTAAATAAATTTAGACAAATTTCATTACCAAAAGAAGACTAACACATTTCAGCTGAATTTAAGAAACAATAGAATTCGAGAAATGTGAAATATAAATATTGTTGAATCATTTCTGTGAAAAAATACGTCTCTTTTAGATTAGATCAGCGAATCAAAAAATTTTGAATGCAAATAAAAGATATGTGTACCAATTTTTCATCCTAGAATAAGCTCTTCATAGCTTAAATAGGCTGTTTCTTATTCTAGGTTTTCCTTATAGCGTAAACCACAAGAAACCAATTTTATTATATCATTTGAAGGAAAGAACCCAGTCGGTCTGGTCACTTTCAGCTGGACGTTTCATAACAATTTTTTATCCTTTTCTTGTTATTGATTGAATTGATAAAACTTGGTGAGGGATGTATGTGGTCTATGCAAACAAATCAATGGTGCTGCACCATAATTTCCATACCCAATTGCCGATGACAGATTTTAATTGAATTGACTACAAAACAATGCAGACATGAGTAATTGTAATTGAGGGGATGAGAACGGCTTTTGAATTTGTCGTCTGTTCTCGTTTCAAAGCTACAAAACAATTTTTCCGATAGCATATAACATGTATAAATTACTTTTTACAAAAATTCTCTTTTAAAGTTAGGAAATTTTTTAAAATAACCAAATTTTACTATTTATTTAACAATTTTATAATTAAATCGTTTTTTAAACCTAATGTTAATTTAATTATTTTGTGTATATAAAATATATATTCAACTCGAGAGGGCCCCGGTTTGATCAGGGCTCAAAACGTAATTTTTTTCTTTCGAATTCCATTACTCGATTTCACTAACAAAATTCTGTGATTTGTTTAAAATAAATTTCACAAAAAACTCAACTATCGACTAACCAGCATCGTCAATGATGTTCATGCGTCCGGACCGGTTTACTTACTTTACACAGAATACTTTAGATCATCTATCACACAACAAAACAGCATATACATATGTACATATAATATATACAAAAAATAAAAATATTTAGTTTTAAAATGCCGTAAGATAATCTTATATCATTAAAATGGAAATTGAATATTAATTAATATATCTTGTGAAGTAAAGTCTTAGTATTTGTCGTTATTGTTTTGTCAAATTCCACTAAGCGTCCAATGTCTGCTGGCGTACCTCAGGGCAGAGTCCTAGGAATCCTGCTTTATATACTCTACACATATTATCTCTTTGGCCCATTCAAACACCAACACGTGCATCTTTGCCGACGATACAGCAATCTTGGCTATATACATACCTGAGGTATGTACTTTTTATCAAATAATTTCTAATAATGAAATTTTGTTTTAAATAATTAAAATATTTTTTTAACACTCCAAAGACGGTGGTCGTTTAGAATCTCTTGTGCCCAAAGGGTAAGTCGATTTCTTTGTAACTGATTGCTGTAAGTATTATGCACATTTAAAGGTTGTATTGGGATTGGAGAATACATTTACTATTTGTCATTAAAATGAGGCTCCTGATCAATATATTTTGCAAAGTTACAAACTATTTGTGTTGAAAATGAATAGATGATTGAAGTGGCATCCATTTAATTTGAAAGTTCATCTAAATTCCTCTGCATACTGTACTATCCCCACGTTTACCATTTTCATAGAACATGAGTCAAAATGTGACATGCGAAGCGGTTTTCTATAAATAAATTGTAATGGAATCTGTTTGGTTATATAAATAGCATTTTGATAGATGCTTTTAAATTTAAAGAAAAGCTTTATTTATATATTTTTATTGATCCCCATCGGTACTTGACTAAGGGGACATTAAGGGAAACACGTGATGTATAGTGTGGTCTTCACGTCATTAAAGCTTAATAAGAAAATTAAAGCTATTATCTTCATTGATTATTAAAACGCAATATACATTCTTTAATTAGCAACATTAACTAATGATTTATTCACAAATATCAAAACTGTTTCTCATGTGAAGTTGAAGTAACAATTTTCCTGGAATACCTTTGAACCACAAATTATTTCCTGTTTCAGCAGATATTTATTAAGTAATGAGCTTGTATAAAATCCAGTACTCATTTTAAATCTTCTTATATTTTAGTTTAGACTGGCTTTTAATAGGAATGTGAGTTTGTTTGTATTAGTCAAATAATTTAAATATTTTAAATTGCACTCCTAGTTTCCAGATTCCTCTAGTTATTATTATCATCCTAAAAAAGGTGAATCCCAACTTTCGACTCGCATTTGTAAGCACTTTCATCGCAATTTTCTTCTGTTTTACAAATTCTTTACTTTTTTAATCTATTTATCACAATTATAAACATATATTTCCTTTTCATTTTACAATTCCACAACTTATCCATAGAAAAAGGGATTCTTTCCTGGTTATGGGCAGTTAGTTCGAGTAAATATTTAAATTTAATCCATTTAAAAGAAATCCTCTTCTGACAATACAATACTATATTATAAAGAGATTTATAAAAAAAAATAGAACCAAGAGACACAAAAGGACGATTAAGACAGATTTATTTAATATGACGACCGTGCTGAAACTGAAATCTCCTTCATGCTCGTATATTGGTTCCATTAAACTTGGTTTTATTTTCACCACTCTTTCCCCTTTCAGGGGAACCTAGCTTATTTTGGTATTTGCTCCATTTCTCTTCACGATTCTCCAGTTTTGTGGTTTGTCTTGCGCTTTACGCTTGTTTGATAATTAAATAGAATTTGTGAGTGTTTCTTTGAAAATTAGTCCTATTTTCTAAACTGTCTTATTATATATTTTCAATCTATTGATAGAGTTTTATATACCTTATAAGTTTTCTCATACAATATAATTGAAATATAAGTTATTATTAATATATTGTTGTTGGTAAACAAACCAAACAAAATAAAATCCTCAAGTGTATGTTAAGACTTCCGTGGTTCACCAAAACTACTTGGCACATCACATAGCCAACATTATATTAATAAATGACTAAATGTCAAAAGTAAACTTAAAAGTAAAACTGAAAATTCTAATAATCCTCTTGTGAATTCACTCTTTATGTGAAACCTAACTCATCATATTCCTATCTAATCTAATTCATTGCGTAAACCCCTAATGTTTACGTAATAATTCTATTTTTACTCTCCCTTTCTAAATCATTACCCAATTTAAACATTGAAATTTTTGTAAATCTATATATGTATATTTCACCTTCAATAATATTGTTTACTCATAAAAATTGGCACCATTATATATACCAGAATATTGTTAATTGTATATATCTTTTAGTGTTAATAAAGTTATTTTAGATATTTTATATATTAAATTTTTTTATCTTATTTTCTTTAAAATAAATTTTATCTAGTAAAAGCTTTGGAGTATAAGCTGTTTTTTTATTGTCAAAAGAGGAACAAAAATTCCTTATTGAATAATTTCAAAGAAAAGTCATCTGCCGAACAAATGGTTATGCATCATAAATAGTTTCTCTTATAAAAAGGACAATGTTTTGTAATAAAATAAATTACATAATTATAGTTGAAGATAATACGATTTTTATGGGCCAAAATATCTCATATTTTATGAAGGTCTATAATTTATGTAATAATAAAATATAATGCGAGAAATAAGTAATGACAATCATTGTACTCTTTATATAGGATAAATCTTTGAAAATCATTTTTTTGTTATATAAATATATTTTAGTATTTCAATTATTTATTAAAATGGGATAGGAAACATATGCTAAATGACGGGTCTATTAAGCACTGTTTCCTATCAGCAGTATAGGCAGTATAGGTCTGTACGCTTTACTGATTAGGTTCAAAATTAGTACTATGGACATTTAGTATGAATAACCAGATATTTATGGACTAAATTTATGTTTAATAATAATTATTTCAATTTTTCGTATCAAATGAAAAATCCGTCAAAAATGAAGATCTAACAAGATCATTTACCAAATGAATATGAGATTCGTCATCGAAATAACCACTATCAATGAAAACGAGTCCAATCTGATCGTGTCTTATCAGATTGGACAGACATAAAATTTTTTTCTAACTAGGCGCCTTCACTACAAAATTAACACTTACATTTGTGGATAACTAATTTTGTAACTACGAGGAGCTATACCAACTAAACCTTAAAGATAATCTCATTAAACTGAAATATTTACAATACAAATACAACAATCCTTTATTCACAGATAACTCAAACGAATAACTCCACTACGACCACGTAGTTTGTATGCAGGTATTTGAAGGTTCATTGAAACTTTCCAATTATTGTTTCGTAACTACAAATTACGAAACCGTAATTGACTGAGAAATTTTTAGCAAAACCACAATGTGTGAGAATGCTTTTTAAAGGGTGTTTTTATGTAGTTCAACAGTGCAAAGTAGGATAGAAACCATGAAATTATATTGATGATTTCCTTTAATTTATTCCGATGTACAGGAGCAAATTCCTGACTTGGCATAGCTTCTTTCGGAACAAATGAAAGCAAAAAAGACACACAATTTATTTATAAAGGCAATTTTATTTGCGGTTTATAAATATTGTAAATTGAATCGTGGTTTAGAAAGCCGTCCATAAAGCATAAAAGACAATTTATTTTTGCATGTCAATCGTGTTAATAAAAATGCGAACGTGCTCAATTTATTTAAAAATCAAGTAAATATAAACCCCAAATTTTAGGCTTTCTTTGTTAAATTGTGAAGAGAGTAATAAAAATCCCAGTATCTGTTTGTCTAGCTTTCTTTCTTCGGAAGAATTGTTGAATATGTACTTTTCACCCTTCGTGTTTTTGGTGATTATGAAGATCAATATTTGCTGAGGATTTCATATTTTTGTCTTATGAGGCATAGATAAAACGGATATGGGTATAGCATTTTTTAAACCATATGTTTTTACTATCTTTAGTCGCTTTTTGTTTAAATTAGCTATAAATTGAATGTTTTAATGAATTGCAACTCAATCAACAGTCACTTAATTTTTAAATACTGAATCTATCAGGGAGTGGCTCACATTGAAAGTCTAAAAACCCTGATTTCGAAAAATGAGAAAATAGTATAAAATTTTTTGAATTCAAATATAAAAGAAATTCTGAAAGACTTTATTTTTTTAAATTTTATTACGATTCCAGACAGTGATGCAGTATGTGATAATTGAGTGAAATAAAGCATTACCAACAGTCGTAGGATTTTTTTGGCTAGAACATTTCTTAGTGAATAAATCTGCCTACCAAATAATCACAATGGTCAGACCAAGACAAACTTTCATGAACAATATTCCCAAGATATTTAAGACTGCACCTGTTCCAAGACACCACTTTGACAATTTCATAAGAAAACAGTATAACACAAGTAAAATTTTTATTTTAATTACAAGTTAAAAATAAATATCTATTGAGGTGATCCCGCACTTTGACCTGATGATCTATTGTGCTCCCTCTTATATCTCTGCCCTCTGCAGTTGGGCGTAGTGCCCTTAGATGTTTGCATCTCTGCGAAGGTCTAGCTCTAACCAATTGGTTTACACAATCAAATTTGTCAAATGCCCTATCTATTATTTTGCCAATCTTTCACAAATAACAATTGAATATCATTTATATAAATCATTATTTGCTCTGGTGTGATTAGTACCAGAGCTGATGATTCAATATAGAGGCTATTTTATTGAAAGTTTTTGCCACCGAAACAGAATACACATAGTACTTGTATTAGAAATATACGGTTTTATATTCGTTTTTTATGTATTCCATCCAAGCAGAGTTGGCCAAAAACGTCATTTTGAATGACTTGACAGACCAAAAAACCTTGGAAAAAATGACCAAGTCAATGACATGTCTCAGTTGGTCATTTCAAATAAAACAACAACAAACAAACTTTTTAAAAATTAATTTAAAATATTTATTTAAATGATATACAAATTAAAGATATTAATTTGATAAAGAAATTAAAAATTTAACAAACAAATTTATAAAGACACAAGTAAAATACTAGAAACATGGTATTTTGTACTTAATGTTTCCAAAAATTCCCTGTAAGAGAGAACATTTTGGCATCGATTACACTTCGTTGTTCCAACAGAAATATTGCCAAACGAAAGACTTATTTCACAAGTAAATAACAAAATCATAAAAAAATATATAGAAACAATTTCAAAAATTGCTATTGCTTGTTATTTTCCCTCAAGTTTTGTTGTCTTGATTTGACTGACAAATGATAAAAACTTACCTGCACTGTATGTGAGTGCAAGATGAACAAAAAGTATATAAGAAGGAAAGAGACAAAACAAAAGAAGCTGACATGCCAGTATTTGACCAATTGGTCAAATTCAAATTAACGGATAATGAGTGATGCACGTCAATAAATTGTCTTGACTTGTTCTTTTTTTTTATTTAAAATGTTTATTAGAAATTAATTATTTACA